>CM076581.1:1034747449-1034992360 GCA_034641835.2 Pinus albicaulis | reverse complement strand
AATGTTTTTGTTCAGAAAATAGTTTAAAATTGATCACAAGAATTAAGAGAATGTCTCGGTCCATCATTGGTATGGCTTGTGCTGCAACCATGAAGTCTCGTCCCAACACCATAGAATGATCATCCATGTCAATTACTCTTAAGTCTATCTTTCCAAACCATGACCCTACTCTCACATGTGTGCCTTTCATGACACCAGTCACTGCTTTCATCCTCGAATTGACTGCCTTGAAAGCACTCAACTCTTTCTCGATGCTAGCCTTCCTCTTTCTAAGAGATGAAGCTGCCTTTCGACTTAGGAAGCTATGGGTAGCCCCCGTGTCTATCAAAGAAGAGAACTTTTTCCCATGTACGGTTGTAGACACGAATCTCAAGTCCAAAGAACTTTCATCATCATTCCTCCTCCTTGTCTTGCGCCTTACTTCCGTAATCTTCTTCAACATTTCCTCTTCCAATATGTCTCTCAAACTAGCCCTTGGCTTAACAATGCTTTTCACATATCTCTTCTCATGAAGCTCCAATACGACATATATTGACTCCTTCCAAACGAAGTGCACCAATCCTCATAGTGTGGTCGTCTTCTTTTCCAGGTGTGCCAACACATGCATTTTCTTTCTTCAAACCAATAGGTTTCGGATCAAGAAAGTCCCTCTTGATCTTATCTTACATGTTCTTGACTTTAGCCTACAATGTGGTGCTTATTTCCTTCAAGTGAGCCCTTTCCATAAAGAGTTCTTGAAGTCTTTGTTCACCTTGTCATATCTCCATGTCAAGCTTTTCAATTTCAGCAATTTTTCCAGATAGTCCATCCTTGGAATTTCTTGGGTGAAAAACCAAGTAGGTTGAACCAACTTTGGTCTAGTGCATTGGAATTCATTAAAGAATTGGTCATTGGCGTTGCTTCAAGCTAGGAGTGAGCATCGTCACCAACCTAAATTGAATATTTTACACTCCCTAGGGTGAATGATACTTTAAATTGATTGACAGTCTAAGACTTTCGAATTTTTCCGAATGCCAAATGATCTTACAAAGTTAGTATTTATAATATCCTAGTAGGTCATTCGGTGACAACTTTTACTGGAAACTTGAAACAACTTTGGCATGTGATATATAATCTGTTAAATGGTTTTGTTGGATAGTTGAATTATAATTGGCATGGCATGTGAAGTTTTTAAAACTCGAGTTTTGGATGGTTTCAATCTACATTTTTCATGTGATATTTAATGAACTTTAAATGTTTAATGTTTTAATGTTGCACAATATATAATCAAAAGGGTTTTAAAACTTAAAGTTTTGGATGGTTTCAATCTACAACTTAAATTTTTGGATGGTTTCAACCTACATTTGCACATATGGTAAATTTAAATTATGTTACTTGTAACAAGACAATCCCCATTGATTTCATTGTATATGTTGATTTCTAATTTGATATAATTGCATGTATGATGGTACATTACTTGTAAAGACATTGGATTAATAGTGTTCATTGATTTTAGTGTAAGCGCAAAAAATTATTGACAATGTAGAACGATTTTTGTGTTAGAATAATTAAACCTAATAATATTGGAGAGCAAGAGAGATAAGGTATGGTGTTTACTACAAGAGTTCGAGCAGGTCATTCGGTGACAACTTTTACTGGAAACTTGAAACAAAGAGAATCTATCTTTGGCTAGGACATCATGTAAGATGCTTGACATAAACAGTAAAATTGTAATTAAAAGCTGAAATTCGGGCAAGTGGGGACAACCACTTGTTATCTCATCCCTTGGAGGCTAGGCCATATGGGGACCGAATCTGACCTTACAAAATAAAGTGAAATAATTTGTACCATATGGTCGGAGAACATATACAAGAACAATTAATATACAAGAAAAATTAATTTATCCAATATTGGATATATATATATATATATATATCCAATACATATAACATTTTTAATCAATGCACATGTATAGAAAAACTACTTTCAGTTGATACTAGAGCACGTGCTTGTATCCAAACAATTTGTAACATGTGCAAACCACAAATTAGCATAAGCAGCTCAATTTTTAGTTGAGCACTGGAAGTTCTAAAACATATTTAATCCAAAGATAATAAATTTTTGGACACTTCACTCAAAAAAATTCTAATGGAATTCCATCCTCAATAATCCGTTCATGATCGGATTTTGACATTTTCCATTTCTTAATTTTTTATTTTTTCTTTGATTGAACTTCTATCAACTTTATGCGTGCTGCACACACCAAGTGACTATATTGACAACTTATGGAATCGGGTTCATAGTCTTCAAAGTAAACAAAGTCTCCACTTTGACGAGTTTGTTTGAAAAAATAACCTTTCAGTATAATAGACCCTTTGTCATACTGAAATCCGTGATCATTATAGTCTTGTAATAATTTCATTTTTTGTTCAGTGCAACGCATAAAATAATACTTCACATTTTCATCGTTGTCAATAGGTGCAATTACAGCAAAAACATCTCCTGCACAATAAAATAAATTTAACATTTAATTATGCATATTTAAATTTATTTATAGATCTTTAAATCATTAGAAATTAATTCAAATGTTACCTTCTCTAACAAGATCAAAAACTCGATCACCATCGGATGATATTGTAGTTTCCTCTGATTGCATTTCTTCAAACATTGCAACAGAAATTTTTCCCTTTGTATTTAGCTCTGTATGTTTCCAATCGTTCACATACATTTTGTTTTCACAGACGTCATTGGATTTTGTGTTGTCTATGCAAACATCACAAAAACAAGAATATTTTCTTTTATCCAATGCAAACACATTTGTGGACAACTTTGTTTGAATTGAATGCAATTTTCGAGTCCCCTTTATTGTTTCAACGTCATTTCCAATTGATCTATCTACGTCTTCGATTCCAATATGCCAGAAAAACCTTTATATGGAAAATTAGAAAAAGAATTTGTAAATATGATATCGAAATACAATTAAAAATAATCATTGCATGATAAATGTACAATGTTTAAAATTAGATTTCCAATATAAATTAAATTGAATGTACCTTCGCACTTCTCTTGATGGGTTAATCTCATGGCTTAGAGCAGTTTTGCACCATTGAACAACTTCTTTAGCGTTCACAAGTCGGCGTGCATAGTGGTTCATTTGATATCTTTGAAGTACTCGTTTTATGCATGCTCCTGCATCGTCATGTTCTCCTTTTCCATGGCCAGTCTCAAAGAAATTCCAACAATGTTTAATGCAGGTTTTCTTATGAAGACAACACAACCAAAAAAATGATCGTGCAGATTTGAATTGACCTACGCATCCGTCTAACCATATCCAATGTTCATTGAATGTTATTCCACGATTTTTCAATGAATCATAAATTCTTCCAAAACAATGTTGTACAAAACATGTATCATGTGTACGATCGTCACTGATATAAAAGTGATATTCTTTAATGATATGTCGATTTTCACTCATGCTTTCTATATGATCGAAATTTTGTTCAGCATGTCTATATAGAATATGGACGAGCATGGAGACTTGGTCAGAGTGATAGTATTCACTCTGAATGTCTTTTTGTGGAATAAATGTGTAGTTTTCTGCAAAATCAATCACTGACAAAATGGTCCCTGGTGGAAAAAATTCTCGAGATGTTTTGAATTGCAAGTCTTTCCATCGAGCTCTATGGGAATGCTTGGTGTATTTGTAAATTTCCGCCTCAAACTTTCTCAAAAAGTCTATCAGAAAAATTTCGTCTTCTCGTAATTCGATTCTTTTAACACTATCTGCACCTTGAATCGATGTAACGATATATTCATATCTCTTCCATTTCACTTTCATGTTGGAAAATTATTGATCATTTATATCAATACGATATTTGTTTTGAAATTTAGTCAAATTTCCACAATCATCGCATTTTTTACCACCAACACATTTCTTTTTGTAAAATAGTTCATTGCTTTCTCTTTCACATAGAATTTGAGATATGAATTCACGGATAGTGGAAGGAGGAGGTGAATCCTTCCATAATTTTCTACCGAAATCAAGAAATTTGTCATAATATAACTCAAATTCCACATGATAATGGCAACAACAAGTGTCGCGTATGGTGATAGGTTTTACATACCATGGTTTTTGTTGAACAAAAGAACTGACTAAAACTTGAATTTGACGATTCTCTTCTTTGAACTTGTTGAATAACTCTATTTGAGTGGTTTCCAAGAGATGTTTTTCATGTTCTTCGTATTGATTTCGTGCTATTCTTCTTCGCATCACATGTCTTGCAGTCGGTGAAACACGCGAATTGTTCTTCCAATATTCATATATTATTTTCTTAACATCTTCTCCAAGTCTATCTTTGTATGGTTGCCTAAAAATAGCTCTCCAACAAGCGAGTTCATCATTTACATCTATTTGCAGTCGAAATTTTCGATGTTTGTGCATATTTTTTCGCGAGGTTCCCAGTGCTCGTGCCATAGATGTTAGATTCAAACGATTCTCTTGAGTACTTGGTGAAACCATTGCCATTTGCATTCCTCTACGTATATTTGAAACATCTTTATCTCTAGATCTTTTAATTGACTCTATAGCACTACTCATATTTTTTATCACCTCTTCTTTCATTTTTTTATCTTTGGTTGATTTTCGAATACCCAATAGTGTCGTCGCTTCTTTTAATTTCCTTGATGATAGGAGACCTTTCAACATTTGAGCTTGAACTGTCACTTGCTCATTTTTGAAATAATTTTCAAAAATTTTATCGACATGATATCGTATAACATGGTCAGGTTTTTTATCTCCATATGTGTGAGTGTCGACATTTTCTAACATCTCATTATCGATAGTGATTTCATCTGTACATATTCGAAAAAATAGTACATATTCAATAAATAACTAAATTAATAAATATTTCAATAAATATTAGGAAAATTTTAAATATATCAATAGATCATAATATTTACATTTACATACCTGATTCAATTACTGCATGAGGTTGATTTTCTTCTTCAATATTTTGAGGAGTATCTCTGTCTGTTTACATTAAAAAAAATATTTTTCAAACTAGTTCATCAAATAAAAATTAAGCTTCACATTTTACATTGGGAAAACTTTAAAAATATATTAATAGATCATAATATTTACATTTACATACCTGCTTCAATTTCTGCTTCAGGTTGATTTTCTTCTTCAATATTTTGAGGAATATTTTTGTTTGTTTACATCAAACAAATATTTTTCAAACTAGTTCATCAAATAAAAATTAAGCTTCACATTTTACATTTGGAAAATTTTAAATATATATCAATAGATCATGTAATATTTACATTTACATACATGCTTCAATTTCTGCTTGAGGTTGATTTTCCTCTTCAATATTTGAGAGGGCTTCTAACTTTCTTTTGCGATATTGTCTCGTCTCTTCTCTACGTTCCTCAGGGTCTCTTTTTCGATCATATTTTCTCACACAAGTTCTTCGATTTCCCATGATAATAGGGTATGAGGTTCAAAAAATTTCCTTCAAAAAATTAGAAAATAACTCAATTACAAAAAATATCACAAAAGATTTAATTTAAAAAAACCTTTTGTAAAAAATACGTAATCCAATCCAAAACACACACTTTAAAAAACACAAAACACATACTTCAACACAAAACACGTACATACCTCCAAGAAAAATCACACCGCCTCCAAGAAATGTCTTCCAAAAAAATTCTTTAAATCCAAAATTTGAAGAAAAGTTTTTGAACAAAGAAGCTTAAAAGATTTATTTCAACACAAAACACGTACATACTTCCAAATTCTTTAAATCCAAAATTTGAAGAAAAGTTTTTGAACAAAGAAGCTCAAAAGATTTATTTCAACACAAAACACGTACATACCTCCAAGAAAAATCACGCCGCCTCCAAAAAATGTCTTCCAAAAAAGTTCTTTAAACCCAAACTTTGAAGAAAAGTTTTTGAACTCAAACTAAGTTGTAAAATGAAATGACTTTATAAAGTTAAATAGTGTTTGATCAGGTGGATATTGGACATATGCATGCTTAGTGCATATAATTTCTACATGGTATCAGAGCATTGTTGATTGAAGATTGCAATTTTGAAGTGAGTTTGTGCTGGTGGACAATTCGAATTCGCTACACAAGATTCTTGGTGCAGAAATCGAGTATACATTGAAATGTATTTCAATAGGTTGAGATTGGTGTATGCCCTTGATGGGAGCTTGAAATACATAGCATGGAAGGATAGGATGGAGCCAGTGCTGGAGGATAATGGGCTGAAGGATTTCATCGATAACGATGTTCCTAAGCCGGGATCTAGCGATGTTGCATTACTTGATGCATGGCAAAAGAAGACTGCAAAGATGAGGAGGATTCTGTTGGAAGGTGTGAAGGACCACATTGCGTCGAGCCTTCACGGGAAAGCCAATCCATTCTTAATGTGGTTACCACGATTGTCTGTGCGTAAGCGACCAAAGGAAGTTGGCGCTTAAAGACAAGCTCAAAAAAATAAAAATGGAGAAAGCACAGATTTTGATACCTCATGAAGTTTGCTCCAAGGATGAACTGGAAGGTAAGTACTGCTGAATAAACAGATTTAGTGTTTCCTGTCTCCTTGGGCTTCCAAAGAGTTTGCATAGCTACGAAGACCTTGTCAATGGACGGGAGAAACTGCCAGGATGGGAGCGACTTTGGTCAGATCTTGTGCAGGAGGAGATAAGGCGGGGTACTAGGGATGGATCTTCATCGAAGAATGAAGATGAAGAGAATTTGTCTTTGGCTTGCAAAGCAAGAAAATGGAAGGGGAAGAAAATTCCTTCTAAATCCGGTGCGAAAGGCAAGAAGCAGGATTTTTCCAAAGTGAGGTGTTTTCACTGTCACGAGCATGGACATTTCGCCACTAATTGTCCACAGAAGAAGAAGAATAAGTAGGCTGCTAGATCTGTAGATGGAGAGGACTTAGCCTCACAATTTGAGCTAGATTTTTCTTTGATCACATGCTTGGTTTCAAGCTGCATGGGATTGGTGTGGTATCTTGACAATGGTGTGTCTTTCCATATGACGGGAGACAAAGAGTTGTTCAGTGACTTGGAGGAGAAGGACCTCCAGATGCATATAGAGATGGGCGACGATGGTCGGTATAGTGTGACTGGAATTGGAACCATTACCTTTGAGAGGGATTCTGGTAATCCATTCTTGTTGAAGAATGTCATGCATGTTCTGGGTCTAAAGAAGAATTGGTCTCAGTTGCAATGCTGGAAGACAGGGGTTATGATGTTTTTTTCAGTGAGGGAAAATCCTTCCTTCGACATAAAAAAATGGGTCAAACCAAGAAGATATGGGATTGAATTAAGAATCTCTACAAGCTAGAGGTAGATGGCTGTGCTACAATGGTAGGCAAAGCAGAAGAAGTGGTGAGCCAGGATGAGGGTGAATTATGGCACAGGAGATTGGGCCATCTTTACCATGGCACTTTGAAAATTTTGTAGAAAATTTCTAATGGACTTCCCAAGGGTACTCTTGCGCAGTTAGATCAGTGCAAAGGATGTAAAATGGGTAAGTTTTTGAAGACCACCTTCCATCAGAAGGAGAACCGTGCTTCGGTGATCCTGGAGAGAATTCACACAGACGTGTGTGGATCATTCTCGGTTGCTTCAACAGTGAAACACAAGTATTATGTGATATTTTTTGATGAATTTTCTCGTAGATGCTGGATCTTATTCATGCAGAAGAAGAGTGAAACGTTCTCAAAGTTCTGTGAGTTCAAGGCATTGGTGGAGAAGGATTCGGGGAAGCAGGTGAAAGCTCTACGGAGCGATAATGGTGGTGAATACATCTCGGGTGAATTCAAAGACTTCTGTAGCAGAGAAGGAATTCGAAGAGAACTCATAGTGCCTCATAACCCACAATAGAATCGGGTCGCGGAGAAAAAGAACATAATGATCGTGGGTGTTGCACGAGCGATGCTGCATGATCAGGGCCTACCGATGCACTTGTGGGCGGAAGCATGCAATTTTGCGGTTTATGTGAAAAACTGTTGTCCTCATAGAGTACTTGGCATGAGTACACCTGAGGAAGCTTTTACTGGTAAGAAGCCTGATATTTATCATCTGAACATTTTTGGCTCACCTATTTACATTCATGTGACGAAAGATGCCAGGAAAAAGTTGGAGCTGACTGCAGAAGTTGGATTATTTTTGGGGTACACAGAAACACCCCATAACTATCGTGTGTATTTTCCAAACGGTCGGATGACTGTTATGTGACATGCTATAAAATTCAATGAGGTGAAAGCCATGCATTTGTCGCTTGAGAGGGAGCTACACTTGCATGCAGAGGAGGAAATTATTGTTCCCAAAGATGAGCCTCTGGATGTGGATCAACCATAGGAGGAGATTCATGGAGTGGAGGAGTTCACTCATGCAGAACTAAACATCAGACAAGGCAGGAAGCATACCACAAAAGCTGAGAGACTGAGGGTGGATGTGGCACAGAATGTAGGAGTTCCTACATCATAGCACAGATAGAGACAATCACCTGACCGATATACTGGATACATGGCTCTTATGAGCAAGTGTAGCCATCTTCTTTTGAAGAAGCAATGCAGGAGCCCACATGGGTAGATGCCATGGTGGAGGAGTATGACTCCATTGTCAGAAACAGTGCTTGGGAGATTGTTCTAAGGCTGGTGGGAAAATAAGTTGTAGGATCAAGATGGATCTACAAGGTAAAGCAAGCTGTTGATGGGAGTCTCGAGAAGTATAAGGCAAGATTTGTTGCCTGAGGCTTCTCACAGATTGAGGGGATTGACTATGAAGAAACCTTTGCACCTGTCACACGGTATTATTCTATACGGACCATCTTTTCTCTCTCAGTGTAGATGGGTTGGCACATTCATCAGATGGATGTGAAGACTGCGTTCCTTAATGGGATCATTGAGGAAGAGGTGTACATTGAGAAGCTTGAAGGATTTGAGATCTTTAGCAGCGAGTCGCATGTGTGCAAGATCAAAAGAGCGTTGTATGGGCTGAAACAAGCACTCTGTGCTTGGTACACTCTGATCGATAGCTATTTCACTGGACTCGGCTTCACCAAGAGTGAGGCGGATGCAAACCTGTACCAGATTGTGGTTGAGGGTAAGCTTTTGATCATTTTACTTTATGTTGATGATTTAATACTAACAGGTGATGAGCAGTTGATACACTCATGCAAGGCAGATCTTGCAAAGGAGTTTGAGATGAAGGATTTAGGCCTCCTTCATTATTTCCTTGGATTGGAAATATGGTAGCGGGAAGGTGAACTGTTTGTGTCTCAAGGCAAGTATGGCCGAGAGATACTAGAGAAGTTTCACATGCAAGGCTGCAAGCCTATCGACACTCCTCTTCCAGGAAATTGGAAGAAAGAGGATGGTACATTGGCAGAGGTAGTGGATGCCACTGTTTATCGACAGTTGGTGGGTTCGCTCATGTATTTAGTCAACACAAGACCGGACATATGCTATGCAGTGAACCAGCTTTCACAAGCGATGGTTAAGCCTATCAATATCTTTTGGAAGGCATGCAAGCATATCCTGAGATATCTCAGGGGCACATTTGAGTATGGTTTATGGTACAGACAGATGGATGAGGTGAATTTTCATGGCTTCACGGATGCAGATTCGCCAGGAATCCCAACGGACAGAAAGAGCACATCAGGAGGAATTTTCAGTATCATATCTACGGTAGTTTCTTGGTACAGCAGGAAACAAAGATCTATGGCACTCAATTCAGTAGAAGTGAAATACATGGCAGCAAGTTTAGCTGCATGTGAGGCTATTTGGATGAGGAAGATTCTGGTTGCTTTGTTCGGTTCACATTTAGATCCCACGGTGATTCATTGTGATAATAAAAGTTGCATTAAACTCTCGGTTAATCCTGTGTTTCATGATAGATATAAACATATTGATATCCGGTATCATCATATCAGAGATTGTGTGCAGCGAAAGATCATGTTGCTTTAGTACATTTCCACGAAGGATCAAGATGCAGATATTCTGATGAAGGCGCTCACCAAGAGAAAATTTGAATACCATAGAGGCAGGATCAGGGTGAAGGATAATCTCTATCTTGTTGAGAGGGAGTGTTGAGATTCAACAAGCTGATGAGCTTAGTGAAAAGAGTTGCCTTCACTAAGTGGGCCCGCAAGCTATTTTTGGCGCAAGTCTATTTTTAGACTATGTCTATTTTTAGACATGTCGATCATATTTCAGAAGTTGAAGGATGCAATTTGTGGATGGTTGATCAAGTTGGAAAAATAGATGAAATTCTATTTTTATAATATTGGGCGATGTCTATTTATATATTGTCAATCTAAAAATAGATGCATGTTGATTATTATTAGCTCTTAATAATAATCAGACTCTAAACAACAACTTATTCTCTTGGAGAACTTCATTTCAGTGCACAGATGTCACACAATAGATGACAGAAGGAATTACACTATTCCTGAGGGTTTACTTGAGCTAATGCATGGAGGAATCAATTAGAACTCAAGTGGCAGAGTTATGACACAGTTGGAAGAAGTAGTTATGAAGTTGTATTTAGTTTAACTCAGTTAGACTTAGTTTAGCTAGTTGTATCTAGTATAAATGATTGATACACTAGTGAGAGTGGAGTGAATTAATTAGTTAATTAATTCACAAATAATAACTCATTAATCAACTAACCAATACAACAGTTAACTATAGTGCATGGTAGTTTCAGTGGAGACCTATGGAGAGATAGGTGAAAGGGCAAGATAGAATATCTGTTGTGACTATAGTGATGCATTCATTACGTCCAACACTCAGTGGAGATTCCAATGAGGATTGCGCAGTTAATCCAATAGTAATTCGAATTCATTCAGAGCTATTCTTCATCAGAGATTGCGCAGTGGAGGCAAGCTAGCAAGTGGCATAGATCGGTGCATGGTTTTGCAAGATTAGGCCTGATTAGTGTATGACGATTGTACTGTACGGAGAGCTTGTGATAAGATTTGTATGTTTGTATGAGATAGTCATATGATCTTCATGTTACATAATATATAGTTGGGGTTTTCAACTTCAGGCTTTTCCTGTTAAAAACTTTGTTATGTACGATTGATAATTTTTGTTTATGCTTGACATGCGTGTGCAATTAAATTTTCCGCAAAAGATTAACAAATGGAATAGATTCAGTATCCTGCATAAAGTTAAATAGTGTGATATCAGGTGGATCTTGGACATATGCATGCTTAGTGCATATAATTTCTATAGGGTTGTCCACTATAACAGCAGGTTTAGGATCCGGGTTAGACTTGGTATAATAAAATTTCCTAGAAGCCAGAATTACAATTTTTTTTGATAAAATGATACTTTTTAGCCATTAGTAAATTTTGTTATAGCAAATGATGGCTAAAACAAATCTTTCGTCTCCAAGAAACAGATTTCATGCAAAATTTATGACTTCTTGAAACCTCTTTGTGTCCCTTGTCCAAAAAGATCCATTTCCTTGATATTTTCACTTCAAAACCTTCAAAACTCCTGTTGTTCCCAAAAGCAAACTATTTCCTAAAAGTCCCATTTTCATGATTTCATTCCCCTCATTTTCACCCCCATATTATTCATTTTCCTTGTAAAAATTCCCTCTCCTCTCTCATTTATCCTTCATTTTTCTAAAAAACCTCCAAAAAACCCTTTTAAACCTATAAAACCACCTTTCTTATGGTTTAAAACACCACTATTTTCCTATCAGAACACTAAAAAACCCACAAAAACACATAAAAACCTTTGAAAAACCTCTTCTGCCCATTTTAGGCCTTAAGCCCCCAAGCGCTTAAATTTCTGCTCCTTTTTCTTCATATGCCCAAGCCCTGCGACCAGGTGCTAGCGCTCATCGCATCACAATTTTTTATCACATCGGAACTTTATAGTTTCATTAAGCGCTTCCCCCATTTTTCCGTCGATGTGATAAGCCCCTTATACCTTGGCCCCTGGTCACATACCCCTCCACGTGACCATGCTCCTGCGCCTGTTTCTTAAGCCCCCATCGCATCGCGCCATCGACATTTCCCTTTCTCCTTTTCCTTATCTTGTTTTATAGCGAGTCGCTGATGCGATAAGCCTCCCTTACCCCTCTTCTCTTGGTTTCCCTTTTCCTCCATAAAACCTCATTTCCCCCTTTCTTTAAAAGCCTCTTCCCTTATGCTCTTTACCCCCGCACACTTTATAAACAAAACCTCCTCTCTTTTATATTTTTCTTGAACCATGGTTTTTCAGTTTTACACTAAAAACTATGTTTCCCGAACCTAAAAAGCCCTTCCGCTACATGAAAAAAAAGGGGTGACGTCACCATATGGCCCACCTTCCACTACCCTGCCACTCCTCCAATCCTATGCTGTCGCCTGTCTCCCACTAAAACTCTTGTCGTGCACCTCTCTCCATCGCGCTCATCCCTCACCATTGGATCTGCACCCCTAGATCCAAAGGCTTACAATCAATTTCGTGTCCATTTCCAAAAATAATTAATCAGATGTTAACTGCGTGAAAAGAGTGGTTTGGGGAGGATAGGTGTCGCGCCATAATTGGATCACGTTCGATCAAACAAAAACCATTTACCTCCCATTTGTTGTGCGAAAACCACCGCCAGTTTTCACAAAACCACCAAGTCGTCTTTTGTGCCTATATTCAAATTTAATATGGTTTCTATGGATTTTCGCCTCTCCCTCATGAAAATCTCCTCTTCTGCCATCGTTTCACCTCCTATGCCTTCGCCAACCTTCAAAGTAGTTTCACCCTTGTAACGCAGGATTTTGTAATATTTTGTTGTTTTTTTGCAGGTTTTATGATCATTTTTGAAGTAGAAACCCTCCCCACAGTTCGGTAAAGGGACAGGGCCAAAGTTTATGATCCTTGTGGCCCAAAACAAATGCAAAAAGTCCAAAGGGATCTTGTCTATGTCACAAGCAATAGATCATGGCCATTTTGCATTTTAGTGAAACCCTCCAACGCATTAAAAGCCTCCTGTGCATAACAAAATAGAAAGAACATTGGATTAAAGGGAAGGTTAGCGAATAATCAAGGTGAAAAGGGTTAATGCATAAGTTTGAACGTTAACGGTTTAACCCGATAGTTTGAAGGTTAATACGCAGGTTTGAAGGATAAATACAGTGAATTAATGACAGAAAGGCCGAGAACCAAAGATAAAGAGATTAAAGTGCAAAGTTGAAGATCAAAAGACTTATCCTCACAGTTTAAAGAGATAAAGTCATTTTAAAAGGTTAAAATGGTCAGGAGATGAAGTTTAAAGATTCTGAAGATGATTACAAAGGCCCAAAAGTAGTATCAAGGCCTAAATTAGGATTTAAGCAAGAGATCATGAAAAATCAGCAAACGAAGCCTCCAAAAGCCACATCAATAAGGCAATTACTACTCAAAATGCCACCTACCAGCCAATTTGCCACAAAAGAATACATAGATAATGCACAGTTAGAGATATTTTCCAAAAGACAGCTCAGAATTAATCATTGGCCTACCAAAAGCCTCCAAAGTCAACAAAAGTGACTAAAGTTGATGAAATTTAATGTAATAACCAATTAGCAGAATTAAAACATCAAATAACTTCTCCATTTGGCCCTTCAAAGGCCGAGAAGCTCTTACTCTGTATTAATTGAACAGATAACCTTTTCTTTCACTCCACCCCCTCATTCTTCTATAAATACTTCTCTAGAAGACAGTATTAAGGGTGGGGTTTTGAATACTTACTTGATGTTAATAGTTGTTGATACTGTTGAAGCTCTGTTTGTAATTGAAGAAAGATAGGCTGAGAAGAGAAGTTTCTAGCTGTAAAGACCCACCGAACTTGAAGATTGTAACTAGTTTGAACATCAAATATACAAGTTGATTTATGGGATCTTGGTCTATGTCAATGGTGATGTGTTCTTACTGTAATTGTCATTTTACTTATGTTTTCATTCTGTCCACTTTTCTCTGATAAAGAACAACAAATATACATTACGATTTACTTCTGAAGTACCCTAAATCTTACTGATAAATCTTTATCTTTATGTTTTCTTCTAACTGTGTTTTTGAGGATAATTCAATAGAGTATAACCAGTGAAGTGTTGGTGAGCCCATGTTTCTTGAGTATAATTTGAGCTATTATCTTTGAAAGTTTCCCTAAGAGTGTGCCAAAAGTAGGCTAGATTAAAATTTCTTACCTGATCTTAGGCTACTTTTTATGTTCATCTTGAATGTTTTCCTTAAGAATATGCTAAAAGAAGACTAGGTTAAAAGTCCTTATTTGACCTTAAGCTATTCTTTGTTTTATGTTAAATTTTTTCTCTTGAGAATATGATGAAAGCAGGTTAAGTTAAAAGTCTTCACTTGATCTTAGGCTATTCTTTGTTTTCTCTTGAGAGTATGTTGCAAGCAGGCTAGATTCAAAATTCTTACCTGATCTTAAGCTGCTCTTTGTTCTTACTTATATGTTTGCTTCTTTCATCACACTCCTTGATGTCTCATACCATAATTCAATCTAAGAACATCCTTTGACATTGATAACTTGCCCCATAGACCATTCTTGGAACTTGTTGTCCAATTAAATCCTTTATGACTCCATATCCCAATGGATTGATATTGTTTCATACCTATCCTATCAGCTAAACGATTCTCTCAACCCGCTAATAGCTTCACCCTTCAAGGATTTCCCTCATTTTGATAACATTCTACCCTACCAAAAGAAACAAAACCTTTGTACTTCATAACTAGCCTAATATCATATCACAAACCTTAAAGATAATATCCTTTGAAATACCCATATTTAGAGAGATCCCTCTCTGAATCTAGGATGTCTAGATCCTTAGGTTTCAAAGTGGTTCTGATGTAGGTTCTGCAGCATTTGTTCTTGCCAATCTTAAAAACTACAGAGTCCTAACATAGTGGTGACCACACTGGGAACATTATTGAGTAATAGATAACTTCACAACTCAGCGAACCCCTATTCCAAATGATGACAAGTGTCACTAAGACTGGCTATTATTGATTGTTGATGGTGAACAACAACCAAAACTTGAAAATAAGTAAAAATCCTTCACCTGGCTACTCCATTGGTATTCAGCAGGCTTGCTGACCCCATTGGCTTTCCTAAGACTCTACTAGAAATTTATTTTACCCTTCAGCATCATTTAGACCCAGTTAAGAAGACTAGGAGGATTGAGTTTTCTTTGAAAAAGACTAGTTAGCCTCTGAAAGAATGTCATACTTGTTTGAACTTTTCTCATCATTAGGCCTCAAAACACCTCATAGTGGCTCCTAGAATAATTCATACTAGAGCCTACCCTGACCCAAATCCTCCTAAAATAGTTGATAACCCAAAAAGCATCCTTAGGAAATCTCCTAAAGCCAAGAATTCGACTATTGTCAGACCAATTCATAAAGTTTATTTTGTCCCTGAGAATCTCTCAGCTCTGCAGGATACACTAGTTGACTTACCTTTCGTAAGGAACCCATCTATAACTAAGTCACTTAGTGATATATATCAGAGATACTTTGAGCCTTCACACTCACCCCATCATAGTGGTGAACATACAGATAGTAGAGAAACTATGCCACCTGAGCTACATTTCATTCACAACTTTGGTTTCTCTCATCCTAGATCTACTCAACAGTCTCTTGCTGGTCCTGTTATCCATACCCCCACTATTTAAGCTACTCCATTCCATCCTCCCCCTCCAATATTTGTTGGAAATATGATGCAGAGTGTTGTCCTTGATGGCAACCCACTGAATGAAGATGAAGACATGCGACTGTTAACATGTGTTGTCTTTGATGGCAATCCACCTGATGAAGATAGTCTTGACCTGATGAACTTGGTAAATGATGTAAATCTGATGTGATATGATGTTTGTTAGCAATATGGTGCTGAGTGTTGTCCTTGAATGGAAACTCACTTGATGAAGATGATGGCAACTTACTTGTTGAAGTTATGCTTGATAGAATATGTTCTTGATGAAGTAAATCTGATGTATCTAGAGTGAGTACAGAAGGGAATGAAGAAATAAATTCAGTATGTGCTAAATATATAGTAAAAAGAGTATGTCTCAAGGCATACGTGGATATTTCTAGGGGAAGTCGCGTATGCACGCAGGGAACAATGTTCCAAGTCGCGTATGCACGCGGGGAACAACGTTCCAAGTCGCGTATGGGCAAAAGCGCTCATAATGTATTGTTTTGGCTCATGGTATTGAAGGCTCATGGTATTGTTGGGCTCGTGGTATTGAAGGCTCATGGTATTGTTTTGGCTCATGGTATTGAAAAAGGGGCCCGTGGTATTGAAAAAGGATAAACCTATATAAGGAGAAGAAATTCATTGTGCAAATGATGTGTGTGGGAGCAAGATGTCTGAGCTTGAATGAATACTTCTCTCTGAAGAAGATCTGAATGGAAAGGGTTACACTTGAATGATAAATCTGAATGTATGATGCACCAATGATGAAGAAGGGAATCTAAATCTGGAATATATTTGTATCTGCTAGATCTGTTTATGGAATGCTTAGATCTGAAATGAGGCGAACATCTTTCTGAAGTAAAGGGTTGAATCTGAACTGAATGTCTGATCTGAAGAAGTATGCAGCTCTGAAATGGTTAAAGATCTATACGCTAGTTCGTCGCAGAGGAAGCGCGTATATACGCGGCTTCGCAGAAGAGAAAGCGCGTATGCGCAGTAAAATTAATACAGAGGTATACGCTGGTTGATGTGGATGGAAGCGCGTATATACGCGACATCAGTGAAAGGAAAGTGCGTATGCAAACTAGGGTTTGCTGAAGCATGGGGTATGAAATCTCTGATCTGATCTACTCTGTTTTAGCTATCTGTTGTTGATGTTTGACTATGCTTAAATGTATGGAGAGGGTCCAGTCTGAAAATATGATGAAATGTGGCCTGCAAGTTGAGTTCTATTAAAGTTGTTGGATCCAGTGTGAAAATTGATGAAACGTGGTCCATATTGGTTCTGAGGGTTGTAGCCTTCAGTCATGGGGTCGTAGCTCCCTTCCAGGTGAGGCTGGTAAACGAGAGCAGGGGGTCGTAGCTCCCTTCCAGGAGAGGCTGGTAAACGAGTTAGGGGGTTGTAGCTCCCTTCCAGGAGAGGCTGGTAAATGAGCGCAGGTGGGTGCCTGCGTGCTGGTAGAGTCTGCGCCAGCACATATGTTGTAAGATGTTTTCTCTATAATAAAATATTGAAGGCTGAGCAACTACAGCAGTGGTTTTCTCCCGACTTGGGTTTCCACCTAAAAATCCTGGTCTTCATATGTGATGCTTTGTGTGATGGTTTATCCTGTTGTTACTGCACATGTTTACTGATAACTTAACATCAGATGGATGAATGTTGCAAAGAAATAAGTTAATAAATATCTGCATAATTAGATCTCTGCTAATACGCGAGTTGTATGAATGATATCCGCGTGTATACGCGAGTTCACTAAAGGAAAGTAGCGTATGGGTTTTAAGGAATGAAAAAGTACAAATTTTTGAATATGCAGTAAATACTGATTCACGCCCCCCCCCCCTCAGTATTTTTCCCAACAATTGGTATCAGAGGGTGGTCCTTCTGCAGAAGCTTGATCGCTTGAAGGAGATCCGTCGCAATGGGAAGTCAAGAAGGAGTGATGTCTATAAAGCCACCTCTATTCACTGGAAGCAATCTGATATTCTGGAAGGTACAAACAAAAGCATATCTGCAAAGTCTTGGTGCAGATGTATGGGCAATCGTGCAAGAAGGTTAT
The DNA here is from genome assembly GCA_034641835.2 of Pinus albicaulis. Classification (NCBI taxonomy): domain Eukaryota; kingdom Viridiplantae; phylum Streptophyta; class Pinopsida; order Pinales; family Pinaceae; genus Pinus; species Pinus albicaulis. Next base: position 1,034,974,609 of record CM076581.1, on the reverse strand, counting down.
CAATACCCGGCAAATATTCCTACTGATGCAGCTGAAAGGAAGAAGTATGAAACCAATGCCAAAGCAGTAAATGTCTTGCTAGGAAGCATGTCTGAATCGGAATTTGCTAAAGTGATGCAGCTACATTCAGCAAAAGAAATATGGGACAAAATCATTCTGAGCTATGAAGGAGACACAAAGGTAAAAAGTGCAAAACTCCAAACTCTTAGAATTGAATATGAAAATTTGAAAATGCATAGTGATGAGAGTGTTTCCAGTTTCTTTCTTCGTCTGGATGATATTGTAAATCGAATGAGAAATTTGGGTGAAACCATAACTGATACTACTCTGGTGGAAAAGGTCTTAAGATCCTTGACTTCAAAATTTGACTCTAAAGTTTTAGCTATTGAAGAAAGGCAAGATCTGCAAACGCTTACTATTGTTCAATTACATGGTACTCTGACTGCTTTTGAAATGAGACAAGGAGGTCCTTCTCAAATAAGAGAAACTGCTTTTAATGCATCTACAAAAGGAAAGGAAAAGGAAGTTGTCAAAGAATCCAGCTATATATCCGATGAAGAAGAAGCGAATTTCGTGAGAAAGCTCCAACTAGGTACTGGAAGATTCAAAGGTAAGCTTCCCTTCAAATGTTTTGAGTGTGGAAAAGTTGGTCACTATGCCGCTAAATGTCCTTATAGAGAAAAACATGGTAAAGGGAAACAATTTGAAAAGAGAAAGAGTTATTATGCAAAAGAAGATGATGATGAAGTGTCCAGTGAAGATGAAGAAGATTTTGACCAAGATCTGAAAGTGCTCATGGCTAAGAAGCAAAAGAAGAAGGCTACTCGAAACAAGAAGATACCTCAGAAATCATGTATAGCAAAAATTGAAGAAGATGAACCAAGTATTAATCGTTGTTCTTGTCTCTTACTTAACTGCATGTGCAAAGATTATGATAGTGAAAGTGACAGTATGGATCCAGAAGTTTCTGACGAAGCTCTACAAATACTCATGGCAAAGAAGGAAAAGAAGAAGGGCACTTGTAATACTCTTCTTTGTGCAAACAATACTGAAGATAGTAAAGTTGTGGAAGCTATCAAGATCAAAGTTGAAGAACAACAAAAGGAAATTGATACGAAAGATTCTATTTACAAAGAGATAACCTCTCAAATGAAAGATCAAATAGAAATGTTGAATGGACAGGTGGACAAGTATCAAAGGTTTCATACTTATGCATCCAATCGAATTAAAGAACTAGAAGCAGATCTTGAAAAATCAAGCAAGAAGAATGAAGGACTTGAAGCTGCAATCATCTCTCTGCAGGCAGATCTAGAAACATCAAGTAAGAAAAATGAGAAACCTCTACAATCATTTGAAAAGGAAGGCCTTGAAGCAGAAATCATATCTCTCAAAGAAGATCTGGAAAAATCAAATAAGAAGAATGAAGAGCTAGAACAAACATGTGAAGAAAACGAAAATTGGTTGAAAGAAGAGATCCTAAATCTGAAAGATCAAGTAGAAGGTGGAAGAAGGAAAGAAGAAAGCATGACAAAGCAATGTCAAGCCTTGGAGGTTGAGGTAAACATTCTCAAAGGTAAATTAGAAGAAAAGGTTAAACTTTTGAGGTTTCAAGATAGTACTAACACTTTGGACAATATTCTAAGTAATCAAAGGTCTCCTGCTATCAAACTTGGTCTTGGTTTCCATGAAATTGTTAAAGGTGAATCTATCTCACAAGGAAGTGCTAAAAATTCAGAGGATGTCAATGCAAAACCTGAAGTGTTGAAAGAAATAAAAGATCAACCAACAATCATGAATTCTCAAAAGAATTCATTCAAGAACGTTGAATGTTTTAAATGTCATAATTATGGGCATGTTGCAGCAAATTGCAGGAGTAGATCATTTCAGCCACAAACAAATAGGTTCTACTCAGAAAGGTACTCTAGTTTTTTTAGGGGATATTGTTTCTCATGTAACATGTATGGACATAAAGCAGTTGATTGAAAAAGGAGAAAGATTAGAAATACTCATTATGATTCTTATGCTTATTTCTCTGGACACATGAGATGTTATTCTTGTAACAAGTATGGACATGTAGAAAAGGAATGCAGGTTGAACAGATCTGAGAGAGTGGACAATTTTCAGCACACAAATAGAAAGATCAAACAAATCTGGAAAAAGATGGAGGACCGATCAGAAACGTAGGGAATTCTGACCCTACTGCAGTCATCCGCTTCTGAAGCTGACTTTTCTTATTGACTGCAAGAATGATGTGGGATACATTATGAGATTTAGTAATGTATCATCACAGGGGGAGCAATGCATGATGACTCTCATGGTTGATTTGATTATTCTGGTTATGTTTACTTCTGACAGTGCATCTGATGTGGAAAGGACAGGTACAGGAGGTACAAACTCAGGAGGAAATGAAGGAAGATGAAAATTTTCTATGCTTCACTTTCCATACACGGGTTATATTAACAAAAGTCGCGTATACACGCGAGTTTCATCAGACACAGTCGCGTATGCATTGATGATAAGAGAATTTATATGCTAGCTGAAGATCTGGAGCAGAGGCTCAGGGGGAGTAACAGTCTGATTGTTAATAACTGTATTATTGACTCTATATCAGCTTAATTTCTCATTTTGAAATAATGATGATATGATACATGGTTTCTTGTGTTGAATATTGTGGATGAGTCCTGTTTGCTTGTTGATGAAGAGTATTCATTATTGAGATGAAAGTCCTATAATTCGGAGATAAGGGCAGCCCATGCAGAGATTGTTGATGATGACTTGCTGATGAATGTTTTCAGGTTGCACAAGTTAAGAAGGAGCACTGGTCCAGGGGGAGCATCAGGTTGAATACTGATGATTGCATTGTTGGCAATATGACTGCTTATTCTTTGGTTTTTGTGATACTCATGCTCAAATGATGATGACTTGGTACATGGTTTATTATGATGATATTTTGAGCCCTGGTTGCTGATAAGTATCTTTTGTGCTCACACATGGATGAGTTGGATGTCGTTTGATTCGTAAATAAGAATAGACCATGCAAGTAGCTCAGCATTATGGCAGGTGTCTTCCCGCCTACATATGTTTGCAGACATGAAGATCCTGATGATGTTGGACCACATGGATGATTGCTTGACACATAATTGAAGATGTTGTTGATTGTATTGATGCTGCAAAGAATCTGAAGGCTTGGTTACTAATGTGCTTATGCTACAACCATTGGATGACGCTTGAAGACACAACTACATTGTTCTATCTATCTGTATTCTAGGGAAGCATTCAAATATCTCAGAAAGAAGCTGAACACTGTCTTTGCCTCACAAAGAATCAGATCTGGTCAAAATATAGAAGATGGCATTGGATACGCGTGTTTCTTGAAACACAGTCGCATATATACGCGAATTCCTGCACAGAAAACCGCGTATGTCTGATTGCTGACAATTTTTGGTTGGGGTCAGCTCTCTTCAGCACAGCTGCAGTGCGGTTTGGTATATCTGATACTTTTTGGTATCTCTGGTGGTGTTCCAGTTCTCATAATTCTTTTTCTAATGGTTTGATGAAGATGCCTTGATGATTTGTTGGTGAAAGTGTTCAGGATGCACAAACTAAGGGGGAGCCTTAGTCATTTGGAAAGGATGCTTGGATGCATAGATTCAGGGGGAGCATTAGCTTTGCTGAGTATAAAGCACTGTTGGCATTATGATGTCTCTGAAATATGTTCTTTGAAGTCTTTCTGGTGTTGGTTGTCAATGGTCATATTTGTATTTTGATGAAAAGGTCTTGTTGAGACCCATGATGTAAAATTGTAATATTCAGTCATGTAAGGACTTGTAAAATTTGTAAACCCACTTGGTTGGGTAGCTGAGTCAAATTTTGTAAACCCACTTGGTTGGGTAGTTGAGTCTCATATGTAATCCACTTGGATGGATAATTGATGTAAGTATGAGTCTTTGGTGATAGGAAGTTCATAGAGTCATGTACTTCATTGAAAAATATGTTTGAAGATTCAGCATGAACTCAGGGGGAGCTTGGCCACTTCAGCACATATCAAATCTGCAGAACGCTTCTTCTACATGAGGAGAAAAGGGGAGAGTGTGTTGGTTTTGATCCGCCCTTTGCCCTTGATGTCAAAGGGGGAGAGTGACATGGTGTTTGAATGAAGAGCAAGAATGGTGTCAGAAATGGAGAGAGTGACATGATGTCATTGTATTCTTAATGTACCTATCTGTTGTGGTGATCAAACACCATCGTGGTTGCCATCAAGTCCAAAGGGGGAGATTATTGGCAATATGATGCAGAGTGTTGTCCTTGATGGCAACCCATCGAATGAAGATGAAGACATGTTGATTGTTAACATGTGTTGTCCTCGATGGAAATCCACCTCGATGAAGATAGTCTTCAATTCCATGGACTTGGTAAATGATGTAAATCTGATGTGATATGATGTTTGTTAGCAATATGGTGCTGAGTGTTGTCCTTGAATGGCAACTCACTTGATGAAGATGATGGCAACTTACTTGTTGAAGTTATGCTTGATAGAATATGTTCTTGATGAAGTAAATATGATGTATCTACAGTGAGTACAGAAGGGAATGAAGAAATAAATTCAGTATGTGCTAAATCTATAGTAAAAAGAGTATGTCTCAAGGCATACGCGGATATGTCTAGGGGAAGTCGCGTACGCGGGGAACAACGTTCCAAGTCGCGTATGGGCAAAAAGCGCTCATAATGTATTGTTTTGGCTCATGGTATTTGTTAGGCTCATGGTATTGAAGGCTCATGGTATTGTTGGGCTCCGTGGTATTGAAGGCTCATGGTATTGTTTTGGCTCATGGTATTGAAAAGGGGCCCGTGGTATTGAAAAAGGATAAACCTATATAAGGAGAAGAAATTCATTGTGCAAATGATGTGTGTGGGATAAGTATGTCCCGAGCTTGAATGAATACTTCTCTCTGAAGTATATCTGAATGGAAAGGGTTATAGTTGAATGATAGATCTGAATGTATGATGCTCCAATGAAGAAATGATGAAGAAGGGAATCTAGATCTGAAATATATTTGTATCTGCTAGATCTGTTTATGGAATGCTTAGATCTGAAATGAGGTGAACATCTGTCTGAAGTTAAGGGTTGAATCTGAACTGAATGTCTGATCTGAAGAAGTATGCAGCTCTGAAATGATTAAAGATCTATACGCTATTTCGTCACAGAGGAAGCGCGTATATACGCAGCTTCACTGAAGAGAAAGCGTGTATGCGCAGTGAAATTAATACAGAGGTATACATGGTTGATGTGGACGGAAGCGCGTATATACGCGACATCAGTAAAAGGAAAGCGCGTATTCAAACTAGGGTTTGCTGAAGCATGGGGTATGAAATCTCTGATCTGATCTGCTCTATTTTAGCTATCTGTTGTTGATGTTTGACTGTGCTTAAATGTATGGAAAGGGTCCAGTCTGAAAATATGATGAAATGTGGCCTGCAAGTTGAGTTCTATTGAAGTTGTTGGACCCAGTGTGAAAATTGATGAAACGTGGTCCATATTGGTTCTGAGGGTTGTAGCCTTCAGTCAGGGGGTCGTAGCTCCCTTCCAGGTGAGGCTGGTAAACGAGATCAGGGGGTCGTAGCTCCCTTCCAGGTGAGGCTGGTAAAAACGGAATTCGGGGGTCGTAGCTCCTTTAAGTTGTGCTAGTAAAACGAGTCGGGGGTTGTAGCTCCCTTCCGGGAGAGGGCTGGTAAACGGCGCGGAGTGGGTGCACAACGTCTTTGAAGTAGAGTGGGGCGGCACATATGTTATAAGATGTTTTCTCTATAATAAAATATTGAAGGGCTGAGCAACTGCAGCGGTGGTTTTCTCCCGACTTGGGTTTCCACCTAAAAATCCTGGTGTTCATTTGTGATGCTTTGTGTGATGATTATTATGTTGTTACTACACATGTTTACTGTTAACTTAACATCAGATGAATGAATATTGCAAAGAACTAAGTTAATAAATATCTGCATATTTAGATCTCTGCTAATACGCGAATTGTATGAATGATATCCGCGTGTATACGCGAGTTTACTAAAGGAAAGTAGCGTATGGGTTTTAGAGAGTGAAAAAGTAAAAAGTTTTGAATATGCAGTAAATACTGATTCACCCCCCCCTCTCAGTATTTTTCCCAACAATATTTCATCCCCCACCTGTAAACCCCCCACTTTTCCCACCACCTCCTATCATGGCGGCATGGTATGCTCCCCTAGTCCTTCCTTTGCCTTTAGTAAATCTGCCATCGGACTATCAGTCCAAAATTCCCCATTTCACTGGAAGTGAAGCCACTACTGCTTAACAGCATGTAGACAAGTTGAATGATGCTTTTGATTACATGGAGATAGAAGAGGAGACCATTAAGATGAGAATATTTGCCCAAAGTTTAGGAGGAGAAGCCAAGAAATGGTTCAAGGGTTTGACTCCCAATAGCATCAATTATCTCCCTTCCTTACATCAAACATTCATAAACAAATGGGAAATTAGGATGAACCCTCTCCAAATACTTTCTGATTACAACAACCTCAAACCAAATCCTGGGGAAAGTGTTCAAAATTATTGCACTAGATTCAATAGTGTTTATAATTCTCTACCCCTAGATTTGAAACCTCCACAAGGCTCAGCCTTAGCCAAATTCCCTGAAGGATTTTATCCAAAAATGGCCTATCAGCTAAGAGAAAGGGATCCCTTAACTTTAGAAGACATGCAGAAGGGAGCTCTTAGTGTGGAAGCTAATCTGATTGAGAAAAGAGCAAGGATGAGGACTGAGAAGAAGGTATCATTTAGGGAGGAAACCACACCTGCCTCATCTACTTCCAAGGTGGAAAGGATGTTGGAGGCTATGATGGAAAGGATGAGTCTATTGGAGAAAGCTCCAGGGAAAATTTTAAGGATGGAAGTTTATCTTAAAGTTTAAAAACTTGGAAAATCTTAGTAGTCCCAAATATGTAAATTATAAAAAAAATTATGTTATTTTTGTAAACATTTTTAGTTTTCTAATCATTTTATATTAGTATATATAATTTTTTGGCGATTTTTAGGGTAAAATATTTTTATACTATAAAATTTGGGCGAATCAATTTTAAAAAAAATGGAAATTGGCGAATCTTTTTCTTGGAAAAAGCATGGAAAATTAGCCCACCTGCAAATATTAGCCCCTAAAATTTTCCATGGAAAGCTCAATCTAGAGAAAACCAAATAGCTCCTCAAAATAGGAATCAAAATCAGAACTTTAGGAGGAATCAACCTCAGAACAGACAAAGAGATCCTAATCAACAGATCAGACACCCTTTTCAAGAGAATTATGTATATGAGGATGAAGAAACAAACAAACAAACAGAGGAAGATAACATAAACATGTTGGGAGTAACCAATGAGGATTCTGATTTTCCCCAGGAAAGTACACAAGGTCTATATATACCCTATGATGATAAAAGACCAACAACTGAATACTATGAACAAAATTCTGAAAATGACATCATAGGAGAGCCCAAACGATATGACCTAAGAAGTAAAAAGAACCCAGAAAACCCCATAAAGAAATCCTCTAGTAATTTTGCCAAAAACAACCCTGTAAACACTTCTAAAAGGACAACAGAAAAGCATAAGACATCAGCTGAAAGTTCTGATCCTGTCAAGGGAAAAAACACCCAAATCAATGAAAAACAGGGAAGTGACCTTAGCAGTACTAGCATTTCAGCTACTACTCCTGAAAAAACCATTTTGACTACTGTAAAAGGTAGAAATCAGCAAGTTGATTTTGCTGATGAAGGTGTGACTAACAAGGCTGAATCAAACATTTTAAAAACTCAAGTTCCTTTTAGCATAGAGAATGAAATTGCCAAAATCAAAATCTTTATCCCACTTACTGAGTTAGTCACTCAAAATGTATATAGAGGTCAAGTTTTGAAATATTTGAACATAGAAGATGTGCATTATACGGTTAATTTAAATGATGATACTCCAGAACTTCTATTCGGTCCCAAAATTGAAGGGAAATTTCAAGAAGGAACTACCCCTCCATTCTATGTCAGTTTGAATATCCATGATAAGATTTTACATAATGCTATGCATGATTCAGGGGCTTCTCATAACCTCATGCCCAAAGTAATCATGGAGAGATTAGGCCTTGAGGTAACCAGCCCATATAAAGACTTGCATTCCTTTGATTCAAGTAAAGTAAAATTCTTAGGCCTGATCAAAGATCTTTGTGTAAACTTGACCCAAATCCCAGCCAAATGCATAGTGATGGATGTGGTAGTGGCTGATGTGCCCCCCAAATATGGCACGCTTCTTTGAAGATTATGGGGTGCTAAGTTACAAGGTACTGTGCAGATGGATATGACTTATGCCACCATCCCTGTCTTCAATAAAACCTAGAAGACTTTATAGGGAAACACACATGAAATACATGGTGAGTAGTCAAGAAAGACCAGAAAAATCTCCTCTCTATTCTATACATACTGACCTTGAATCATTCATTATTTATAATGATGAGATTTCTAATGAGCAAGAGCTGATCAATGAAACATCTACCAAGAGAGTGGAAATCATAGATGAAGAGGAAAACAAAGGGAAAACCAAAAAACAGTTTGCTAATTCAGAAAATTAGAGCAAACAAGTCATAGGTCTTGAGTATCAAAACCATATTGAACTGGTACCAACCCTGGGAATCAAAGAATAAGCCCTCAAAATGTTGAAAATATGAAGGAACTAAACAAGGATAAACATAGTGAAGACCCATAGGAAAAGCACAGTCACAGATCATGCCAACAAAACAGTGAGGATAGCAATAAAATTAATAAGAAAACAAAAAACAGTCCCCTTTGGAGTATGAAATTTGATGGGTCTTGCTCTAAAAATGGCATATGGGTACATAACACTGAAAACAATCATGCTGAGGGTCATTCCTATAGATTGAATTTCAAATGTACAAATAACATAGCAGAGTATGAAGCTCTCCTTTTAGGCCTGCGTTTATTGAAAAAATTAGGGGCCCAGAGAATAACAGTTCAGGGAGATTCAGAATTGATAATTAGGCAAGTAAATGGGAAATACACTGCTAAACATCCTAGACTTAGAGCCTATAGAGATAATGTCATGGACTTGTTAAAAAAATTTGTTGAATTCCAACTTATCTTTGTCCCAAGGAACCAAAACCTTTAGGCCAATGGATTAGATTTTGCTGCTCGTACTTGTCTAACACCTCATGAAAGCCAGCAATGCACCACACAAGTCAAATATAGACCAGCTGTCCCGGATAATGAAAAAAAATGCCACGTTTTTTATGGAGATAAACAAATAGAAGACTTCCTGCTGTCCAAAAATGAATTTGAACTGCCAGACTCGGATTCGGGGTATGAACAAGACTGTCATACTGAAAAAACCCACTTTTTGAAGAAGAAAAGTCTCCTGAGATTGCGGAAATAAATCTGTTAACTGATAGTCCCAAAAACACAACAGAAAATGGTACAAAAGATTTAGTAGTGTTGCAATCTAAAAATCAAAGCTTGCCAAAAGGACTGGTTCCATTAGAAGAATTGTTTGAATTCAATGATGTTGCCAAAAAGCCAAAACTGGAACCTATTGAGGCTGAAGTGGAAGAATGCAACATAGGCAGTGAAGAAGAACCCAAAATGATCAAACTCTCTAAAACAATGCCTGCTCATATTAAACTGAAATACATTGAGCTATTTAAAGAATTTTCTGATGTTTTTGCATGGAGCTACAAAGATCTAAAATCATATGATGCAGAGATAATCCAGCAAAAGATACCCCTCAAAGAGAACCAGAAGCCTTTTAAACAAAAACTGTGCAGAATTAACCCTGTTCAGTTGCCTCTGGTGGAGAAATAAAGAAAGAAAATGTATGATGCTGGAATCATAGTCCCAGTGAGATATTCAGACTGGGTATCTAATCTTGTTTCAACTAGGAAGAAAACAGGAGAAATAAGGCTTTGTATTGATTTCAGAAACTTAAACAAGGCCTCATTAAAAGACAATTATCCCTTGCACAAAATGGATCACATCCTACAAAGGGTAGTTGGTTCCAAAAGAATTTCTTTGCTAGATGGCTTCTCAGGCTACAATCAAGTATTGGTACATCCAGATGAACAACTTAAGACAACCTTTACTACCCCTTGGGGTAATTTCATGTACATGAAAATGCCCTTTGGTTTAATGAATGCTAGTGCCACATTTCAGAGAGCCATGGATATAGCATTATCAGAAGAAATAGGTCACTTCATTGTGATTTACCTTGATGATATAACTGTCTATTCTAAAACAGATGAAGAACACCTAATACACTTAAGAAATTCTTTTTGAGAAATGTGGGAAGTATGGGTTGTCCTTAAATCCAAAGAAAACTTTGTTTGGTCTCCAAGAAGGCAAGCTTCTTAGACATATCATATCAGAAGAAGGAATAAGGATACACCCAAAGAGGATCGATGGTATATTGCAAATCACCCATCCTAGGAACACCAAGGAACTTCAATGTTTCATTGGGAAGATTAATTTCTTGAGAAGGTTCATACCCAATCTAGTTGAACTCCTTAGAAACATAAAAAATATGCTTAAGAAAGAAGGAGGAGTTAAATGGACCTTAGAAGCAAAGAAATTATTTGAACTAGTGAAACTAGCACTCATGAAAACACCAATTCTTATCAGTCCTGATTTTTCAAAGGATTTTTTCATCTTCTCATTTGCATCAGAACGTACAATAGCTGCTGTCCTATTACAGAAGAACTTGAAACGACAAGAGCAGCCCATTTCCTTTTTCAGCAAGGCATTAAGAGATGCACCCCTGAAGTACAATATCATGGAAAAACAAGCCTTTGCCCTCGTTAAAGCCTTAAAAGACTTCAGATTTTACATTTTACATTCTCACATTATAGCATTTGTGCCTCATTCAGTGGTAAAAGACATTTTGAACCAAGACCTAGATGGGAAAGAAGGAAAATGGATCGCTGTAATTCTGGAGTATGACTTAGAAATCAAGCGCACTAAGCTCATAAAAGGTCAAGGACTAGCAAAACTTATGGCTGAATCCAACTTCCAAGCTCTTGATATAAACATGTTGAATGCATTAGATGAACAGGAGGAGCTGTCAACTCCAAGTATTGAATATCATTTTCTGAATTCATCATGGTATGCTGATATTTTGTATGTATTGCTCAACTTAAATGCCCCTCCTGGTTTATCTAAAACAAAGGCAAGATTTTTAAAATTGAAAGCTGTAAATTACTGCATTTTGGATAAATGTTTATATTGGAAAAATGCTAGTGGATTATTGCTTAAATGTTTACCTGAGAATGATGCAGATAAGATCAAGCACGAGTTTCGTGAAGGAGAATGTGGAGGCCACCTCTACTGGAAAGAAATTGCTAAAAAAATCCTTAGAGCTAGTTACTACTGGCCCACCCTCTTTCAAGATGTCAAAAAAATGATTATTGTCTGTCATAAATGCCAAATCTTTGAAGGCAAAATAAATTTGCTTCCCTTACCTCTGCAACCAATCACTGTTGAAGCTCATTTTCAACAGTGGGGTCTAGACTTCATTGGGGAAATCCATCCTACCTCATCTGCCCAACATAAATGGATCCTCACAGCCACAGACTATTTCACCAAATGGATAGAGGCCATCCCTTCTAGGAATGCCACAGACTCAGTTATCATTTCATTCATTGAAAACCATATATTGTCTAGATTTGGCTGTCTTAGGAAGATCATTACTGATAACGCTGCTACATTTGGATCCAAAAAGATGGTGGCCTTCTGTCATAAATATTAGATTATATTGGGTGATTCTACAGCTTATTACCCTCAAGGTAATGGGTTGGCAGAATCCTAAAATAAAAGTTTGGTTAATATAATTAAGAAGTTGTTGAAAGATAATAAGAAGACACGGCACAACAAACTAGTACATGCACTATGGGCTGACAGACTAACAATTAAAAAATCAATTGGAATGTCTCCCTACCAGCTAGTTTATGGGACTGATGCAGTATTTCCAACCAGTCTAGTAGTATCAGTTATGAATCTGATCCAAGAAGTATAGTCTGAAGATGATGATATAACAAGAAGAATAAACCAGACTATACATCTGCAACAAACCAGAGAGGAAGTATACCTCAGAGCACAACAACTACAAGAAAATGTCAAAAATTTGTTTGACAAAAGAACCAAGGCAAGTGACTCCACAATTGGTGACAAAGTATTAAAATGGGATTCAAGAAGAGAAGATAAGGGCAAACATGGAAAATTTGATAATTTATGGCAAGGCCCTTATCTCATTCACTCTGCTATTGGAAACAATGCCTTTTTTCTGCAGGAGTTAGATGGATCTGAATATTTCGGAGGTCCTGTCAATGGCAGGATGCTCAAACATTATTTCTACTAACTGATATGTCAGTTTCTAGGCTTTTGGTTCATTGTATATAACACTGCTTTTTAATTTAAAAAAGAAAAAATACCAAAAAACAATAGAAAATAGAAAAAGAGGGTAGATTGAAAGAAGATAGGTATAGCCCCATACCCAAAAAAAGTAATTCTGAAAGTGTGCAAGCCTAAATGCCACTACCAAAAAGAACACTGCTATTTAGTCATATAGCCCAATCATGACTAGATAGATTTCAATTTACTGTTGATAGGCTAGTGAAGAAGATTTTCCAAACTATTTAATCTTGGCTTATCAGTAGATTAGATTGGGATAGAAAGATTGGCTTTAATCAGATAAAAATCTGAGCCAAAAGGAAGGAAAAGAATTGGTTCTAATATGCTGAAAACTTGAACCGGGAAAAGAAGAAGACAACTCTAAAAAGACCAAAAATAGAGCTAAAAGAAAGAATGAAGGACATTTTCTGTTTTTCAAATCTTAAGCCTTCACGGTTTTGTTTAAATTTTCTGCAAAATTTCAGTCTATTTGCAGCTTATTTTCATGCCATTGACACTACAACAAATCAGACAGCTCAATCTTTGTTTGGCTGTCTTTTAAATTTTTCTTTTAGAATATAGAGAATAAAATTTGTTAGACAGTCTAATCTTGGCAGATAGTAGCTTAGGTAGAGAATTTATGAGTTCAACAGATTAATCTGAACTCATGGAAGGAATAAGGGTAGATTTAGATTAGTTTTTCCTGTTTTCAAAAGAATAAAATGTTGATGTCAAAGGTTTGCAAGTCCAAGTGCACCTTATGAAGAAAAAATGTTAGGAAGTAGGCTGTGTAGGTAGAATGTTTGGGAGAAATTTGGTTGTTGATATGAAATGTTGATCATCTTTTAAATTAGCATGATAAAAAAAGAAGCAGGTTGTCAATAGATCAAGGCACAAGTCTGCATCCCAGAGATGAAATTCTGAAGTTCTTGACACCTCCAAGGAGCTGTCATCCCCAAATGGAGCCACCGTTAGCCATCAATAAATTTTGTTGTAGAAAATGATGGCTAAAATAGATATTTAGTCTTAAAGAAACAGATTTCATGCAAAATTTGTGACTTCTTGAAGCCTCTTTGTGTCCCTTGTCCAAAAAGATCCATTTCCTTGATATTTTCACTTCAAAACCTTCAAAACTCCTGTTGTTCCCAAAGAAAACCGTTTCCTAAAAGTCCCATTTTCATCATTTCATTCCCCTCATTTTCACCCCCATATCATTCATTTTCCTTGTAAAATTCCCTCTCCTCTCTCATTTATCCTTCATTTTTCTAAAAAACCTCCAAAAAACTCTTTTAAACCTATAAAAACACCTTTCTTATGGTTTAAAACACCCCTCTTTTCCTATCGGAACACTAAAAGAACCAAAAAAACACATAAAAACCTTTGAAAACCTCTTCTACCCCTTTTAGGCCTTAAGCCCCCGAGCGCTTAAACTTCTGATCCTTTTTCTTCATATGCCCAAGCCCTGCGACCAGGCGCTAGCGCTCATCGCATCGCAATTTTTTATCGCATCGGAAATTTATAGTTTCATTAACCACTTCCCCCATTTTTCCATCGATGCGATAAGGCCCTTCTACCTTGGCCTGTGGTCACATACCCCTCCACGTGACCATGCCCCTGCGCCTGTTTCTTAAGCCCCCATCGCATCACACCAAAGGCATTTCCATTTCTCCTTTTCCCTTGTCTTGTTTTATAGTGAGACGCCGATGCGATAAGCCCCCCTTACCCCTCCGCTCTTGATTCCCCTTTTTCTCCATATAACCTCATTTCCCCCTTTATTTAAAAGCCTCTTCCCTTATGCTCTTTACCCCCGCGCACTTTATAAACAAAACCTCCTCTCCTCTGTATTTTTCCTGAACCACAGTTTTTCAGTTTTACACTAAAAACTACGTTTCCCCAACCTAAAAGGCCCTTCTGCTACCTGACAAAAAAGGGGTGATGTCACCATATGGCCCACCTCCCACTACCCTGCTGCTCCTCTATCCTATGCTGCCATCTGTCTCCCACTAAAAATCTTTCCGTGCACCTCTCTCCATCGCGCTCATCCCTCACCGTTGGATCTGCACCCCCAGATGCAACGGCTTACGATCAATTTCGCGCCCATTTCCCAAAATAATTAATCGGACGTTAACTACGCGAAAAGAGTAGTTTGGGGAGGACAGGTGTCGCACCATAATTGGATCGCATTAAACAAAAACCACTTACAACCCATTTTTTGTACGAAAACCACCGTTGGTTTTCACAAAACCACCAAGCCATCTTTCACGCCTATATTGAAATTTAATACGGTTTCTGCGGATTTTCACCTCTCTGTCATGAAAATATCCTCTTCCACCAACATTTCACCTCCTCTGCACTGATCCTCTGCCTCTGCCAGCCTTCAAAGAAGTTTCACCCTCATAACAGAGGATTTTGTAATAGTTTGTTTTTTTTGCAGGTTTTATGATGATTTTTGAAGTAGAAACCCTCCCCACAGTTCGGTAAAGGGATAGGGCCAAATTTTATGATCGTTGTGGCCCAAAACAAATGCAAAAATTCCAAAGGGATCTTGTCCACGTCACAAGCAATAGATCATGGCCATTCTGCATTTCATTGAAACCCTCCAACGCACTAAAAGCCTCCTGAGCATAACAAAAGAGAAAGAACAGTGGATTAAAGGGAAGGTTAGCCAATAATCAAAGTGAAAAGGGTTAATGCATAAGTTTCAAGGTTAAAGGTTTAACCCAACAGTTTGAAGGTCAATACGCAGGTTTGAAGGATAAATACAGTGAATTAATGACAAAAAGGCCGAGAACCAAAGATAAACAGATTAAAGCGCAAATTTGAAGATCAAAAGACTTAACCTCATGGTTTAAAGAGATAAAGTCAGTTTAAAAGGTTAAAACAGTCAGCAGATGAAGTTTAAAGACTCCAAAGATGATTACAAAGGCCCAAAAGCAGTATCAAGGCCTAAATTAGGATTTAAAGCAACAGATCATGACAAATCAGCAAAGCAAGCCTCCAAAAGCCACATCAATAAGGCAATTACTACTCAAAATGCCACCTGCCAGCTAATTTGCCTCAAAATAATACACAGTTAATGCACAGTAAAAAATTGGGCTGAGGAGTCAAAAATCAAGCAGACAGAGCTAGGATCAAGGTCAAGAAGTCAAATTTTTTTAGGGCAAGATAGATAACCCATGAAGATCTTGGAAGGTTGTTTGGTGAAGTGATATGATCGGGATAAAGAGCAATGAAGGGTTCTTTGATCCAGAAAAGGGAACTAGTAGGCAGAGGTCAAACAAAAGAGGGAGAAACTAAGGGTCCCTACTCTGGAAATCAGCAGAAAACATAGAAATGATAAACAGTAAAGACAGAGTGCTTTTAACAAATCCTGAATTAATACTCCTATTTATTCATTCAAATTTAGAACACATAATGGATGCATGTAACAAATAAAGATAAACAATCACAAGAAGGAAATACTTCACTTCAATAGCTCATCGCATGAATCTTGAAATTTGATGCTACTTGGTCTGATCCAGTCTGCTACTCAAGATTTGAAACACAAAAGCATTCAAGTCCAATAAAAAATGACTATAGAAATCTTCAGCAATTTATTCCACAATAATACTTCTAAAGATGAAGTATTTATACATAATTGTCTACAAAATATCCTAGATTGCTTCTAGGAATTATCTAAGGAAAATAGAAATATCTTTACAAAAAAATAGAGATAGCTACTTAACAAATCAACAAGGTGTCCTATCTATCCAAATAAAATAGAAACTGATTATGGATGAGGTGCAGCTGGCTGCCTTGGTGTCCTTCTTGCTGGCTTTATATATTTCAAGTTGGTTTTGAAATCTTATCTTCTTTATCTTATACTCTTTCACTGATTCTCTTTAATCTTTGATACTCTTTTAAACTCAGATACTCTTTAACCACTGTAAAATATCTTTACTGTTGTAATAAAAATCTGTTTTGACTACAATTCAACAAACTATTTTTCTCTTTTATCTTTCTTCCTTTTTATCTTTCATAGTAAATCTATTAATGACAACCAATCTTCATCATTTGGAATTTGTATTTTCTTCATCTTCCTGAAGTTTTCATCTGCTTTTGTATACCTGGAAAAAGTTGGTTTAATGATAAACAAGTATCTTATCTCATGCTACAAATAAAATAAGTCCCCAACACTTCTAAATAAGACTTTTCCTATTGGAGTGCCTTGTCCATCTGATTTTTCAACTTGCTCCTTTGCAAATTCTCTGATATTTTTATTGTAATCCTCCTGAGGCATTAATTTGTTATTGATGACCAAAATATTAGGCAAACTTCTTTGCCTTGAATTCTCAAATTTGACCGTAAACCTGGTTATGGTGATGTTCATATTATCACATTTTTCCTCAAGTTTCTTCATCGAGTTCTTCTTGGTGATGAATTTCCTTATCTCAAGGATAGTTTTAGTCCTATCCATAATCTCAAGTTCTTCTAGATCTTGCTTGTTTTTGTTGTTAAGAAACTTGATCAATTCTATTGCTTATTCTGGTTTGTTTTCAAGTTCATCTTTAGTCTTCTAAATTTCTTCTAATGTTGCTTTGAGTAATCTCTCTGTTCAAAAATCACTTGAATTGAGGGCCACACATCATTGATGGCTTTAATGATCTTGTTCCATAAATGATTTTTCACATATGAGATTTGTTCCTTTAAGGTTAATTCCTTCTGTAACTTCTTCAATTATTCATTTAGTCTAATAGCCTTTTGCTCATGTGCTTTGGCATTTATTTGAGCCAACTTGTTTGTATTTTCAAGGTTATCAACCATCTTTTTCAATCTGTTAATTTCACTTGTCTGAAGTGACATTTCTTCCATAGCTTTCACTTGTTTCCTGGCCTCATCTGTAGGGTGGGTTGCTATAGTGGATGACTTTGTAGCTGATGTCACTGGCATTGCAGTAGCCAGTGGCTCTTTGGGTGCCAACTCTTCTGCTAGAGTTGAGGGCACAACTGTAGTGACCATAGGAATAACTGAAGGAATTTATGGTGTTTTTGGTGTTTCTTTTTCATGGACAAGTTTATCCATTTGAATCTCCATTTATTTGATTTGTGATGTCAGCTGAAAAATCAAACTCATCACATCATACTTTTCATTCTGTCCTTGTATTATTTCCTTAGCTTGAGGATGTTCACTTGATGGAAATTTAAGTTGTTTTCTCAATGCTGCAATGTCCTCATTTTTCTTCTTCACTAATTGTTCTGTTGCTTTGACATTTGCAGGGTCATATCCAACCTGCAAGACCAGTTCTTCTAAAGATTAATTTTAAGATCTTTAGCATATAAGGATGCTTTGTTCAGTTTCATTTGATCTTTCATGTTTTTGATAGTGTTCTGAAGTTTCTGAACACTCATAGCTTTGGTAGTAACAATAGCGTACATCTTTGAACTCTGTCTATGAAATTCTATCTGATCAAGAGCATGAATTTTTTCTGTTTGGACTTCTAAATCAATTCTCTTATAATCTTCCACTGTCTTTGGAGTTTTCACTGTAGGCTGCAATACTGACATGATTAGATTTTTATTTGAGTAATCAAAGGCAGACAAAAGTCTATTTTGAACACTTGGTGTTTGTTTCAGATATTGAGAGTAGATATCATTTTTAATCTCTTCATTTTTTAACTTGATATGTTTGTACTTTTCCTTGATATCTAGATCTTTCTCCTTAGATATTTGTGAGGATGAAGTTTCCATGTTCTGTTTTTTCTCTATCAATTGTGCATTTCCATTATCAACCTGTTCTTCATTTCTATTCTTTGTATCTTTCTCATTTCTGATGACAATGGCAACATTTGTGTTGGTATCTGGGAGATCTGTTTCTTCAACATCAATGGTTAATTTCTCTTTACCCACTGGATCTGTTTTAGGCCTTTTATTATATCTTATTTTGAACTTATTTTCAGTAGTGGTTTCAGCAACATAATTTTTTTCTTCTCTGACCCTCTTGGTGGCTTTTTCTGTTTGATCTGCAATTTGTAAAGTGTGACTAGTATCACTTTTCTTCACTGCATCTACTAAAGTATTTTATATCCACTCAATCTGATTGGCATATTTCTCTATCTCTGCTTTTGTCTCATGAATGTAGGGTGTCAGTTTGCACTTAACCCTCATTTTACTTAGTATCTCTTGTGGATCATAATTCCAAGGAAAGCTCTCTTCAAACCTATACTCTGATAACTGCTTCGCTGTTTTTGCCTCTGCATCTCTATGATTTCAAATGAATGGTCCCACTTGATTCTTTAGTTTAAAATGTGATTTCTTCTGTTTTTCTAGGAAATGGATAGAATCAGAGTTTAATATTTGCCTAATATAATTCAAGGCAAAAAACCTCATTGATACAAATTTGGGTAGCTTGTAGGGTAACAAATTGGATCCAAACACTCTAATCTTAGTGTGATTTTCATACAAGTACCAGTCACCAGTCTTGGTTTGCTCTGACAACTATAAAAGCTTCTTCATTTCATCATTTATCCTTTTTTTTTCAGTATTTGTTAACATTTTGATCAATGGATGGATGAAGGAATCTGAAAATTTTTCATAGGTGAACTCTGTGGACTCTTTCCTGATAAAAGAGGTCCAAAAAATAACTAAAAGAGGATTCCCTTCTATGTCAATATTTTGAAGGGTTAATCAAAAATTGTTTGCTTGAAAATACAAGAACATGTGGAAGAGGAAATATGTGTATCTGGCACTCCTTCAATTTGCAATTTAACCAATTGGTCATGAATATTGTCAGCAATATATCCAACATAACCATAGATAACAGATGGAGGTTGTCCTACTGTGAAAGTTGATAGGAAACCTAATATGGATTCATTTGTATGTTCATAAGTAAATGTTGTGTAACCAGCTCCAAAAATAGAAGAAAAGAGATATCAACGCCTTAGAAATAAGCCACTTCGAGGGGGAAACCTCCAATACATTACATAAATGAACAATTCTTGGATGATACAATTTACAAAACCTCCTTTCTATATATAGGAGTCCATGGGGCCATAATGTAATCTTAGTGGGCTACAATGTAATCCTAGCCGACCTAACAATAATAATTTAAGGGCACAATAATAACAAAATGGGGGTTACAAGGGTACAATAATAACAATAAGGGGTTTACACTAACAATAATAAGGGGCTATACTAGTGATATAGGGACCTAACATGCCCCCTCCTTCAAAAAAGTGTTGTCCTCAATGCTTGAGTAGCTCTGGGTGCTTCTGTATAAAATTCTCATCCTCCCATGTAGAATCTTCAGTGGGTAAGTTCTTCCACTTGATGAGATACTCTGAAATTGATCGATTCCGTAGCTGTCGAGTTCTTGTTTCCATGACCGCTTCAGGTTCCAATATGATTTTTCCTCCCTCATCAAGTTCTGGCAATATTGTTTGAACTGGAAGATTTTCACCTATAACCTTTTTTAAGCATGAAACATGGAAAATTGGATGCACTCGTGAAGAAGCAGGAAGCTCCAATTTGTATGCCATAGTACCAATCTTTTGCAACACCTTGTAAGGACCATAGTACTTGGCGATAATTTATTATCCTTCTTAGCTTTCTTGAGGGACATTTTGTCATAGGCTTTTGGTTGTGTTTGAAAAGTCATTCAATTTCATACCAAAACTCTTTCTCTCGCGATGTTGATCCTATTGTTTCATTCGATTTTGTGCCAAATTTTAGGTTAGTCCTTTAAGAGTTGGCATTGTTTGAAAGGTTCGATGTGATCTTCCACTGCTTGAACCTTCGAATTTTCTCTTAAAGATGATGTGATGGATGGTGATGATATCCATAAAGTGCCATAAATGGGGTCATTTTTGCTGCAGTATGGAAGGAAGTGTTATACCACCATTCAGCGAGAGGTAACCACTTGACCCATTGTGTTTTTTTATCAGATACAAAACAACGAAGATATCCTTCCAAACATTTATTTACTGTCTCAGTTTGACCATCAGATTGAGGATGATAAGATGAGCTATGAGCTAATTGAGTACCCAAACAAGAAAATAACTCCGTCCAAAAATTTCCAGTAAAAATGGGATCTCTGTCGCTCACAATAACCCTTGAATTTCCATGTAGCTTTTGAATTGTGTCCATAAATGTAGTAGCAACTGTACTTGCTTTAAATGGATGAGATAATGCACAAAAGTGTGCATACTTGGTAAGCCTATCAACTACCACCATGATGACACTCTTCCCTTCGGACTTAGGTAAACCTGTGATAAAATCCATTGAAATCTCCTCCCAACGTTGACTTGGAATGGATAAAGGTTGTAGAAGTCCTGGGGTCTTAATTGTTTCCACTTTATTCTGCTGGCAAACCAAACATTCCGCCACAAACTTTCGAATATCAGATTTAAGGCCATCCCAAAATAATTCTTTCTTCACCCTGTGGTAAGTTTTTAAAAATCCTGAGTGTCCTCCTAAAGGAGAAGTGTGCAATTCCAGAAGAATCTTTTGTTTTAGTTGGGAATTCTTACAAAGATATAAGCGATCTTTGTACCATAAGGAATCATTTTTCCAACTAAATTTATCAGATGTACTAGGATCTTGCTGCAACTTTTGAATGAGTGTCCATACATCTTTGTCCTTTTTCCATTCATCTCTTGCTTCGGTTATCCAATCTGGTTGGATAATAGAAATGGCACAAAGCAATGCTTCCACCTCTTCATTCTTTCTTGAGAGTGCATCTGCAACAACATTAAGCTTTCCTTTTTTGGAGATTATTTCAAAGTCATAACCCAACATCTTTGTGACCCATTTTTGCTGCTCTTCTGAAGATAGTCTTTGTTCCAAAAAGTGTTTAAGACTATCATGATCAGTTTTTACCTTGAAGTGTCTTTCCATTAGGTAAGTTCTCCATTTCTTTAGTGCATGCAGTATTGCTAACATTTCCTTCTCATAAATAGGTTTCTGTAAATACTTTCCTTTGATTGGACGACTTTCAAAAGCACTGGGTCTTCCTTCCTGCATTAAAACTGCACCAATTCCATTTCCTGAGGCATCACATTCCACAATAAAGGTTTTTGTGAAGTCTGGTGTAGCTAAGACCGGTGCTAGGCACATTGCCTCTTTAAGACGTTCAAAGGCCTTAGTTGCTTCAGGAGTCCATGAAAATGCATCTTTCTTCAATAATGTTGTTAGAGGTGATGTTATTCTCCCATAATTGTTAACAAACTTGTGATAATACCCTGTTAACCTGAGAAATCCTCGCAACTGCTTTATGGTTGTGGGGACTTTCCATTCCTTAATGGCTTTAATTTTGTTAGGGTCTACTTTAACACCCTCGTGAGATACAATATGACCCAGATATTCCACCTCTTGTACTCAAAAGAAACATTTGGATTTTTTTGCATATAATTGTTTCTCCTGCAATAGTTTGAGCACCCTGTCAACATGTTCAACATGATCCTTCCAAGACCTGTTGTAGATTAGTATATCATCAAAAAATACTAGCACAAATTTTCTAAGGAAGGGTTTGAAAATGGAATTCATCAACCCTAGAAATGTAGAAGGTGCATTGGTAAGGCCAAAAGGCATGACCAAAAATTCATAATGACCCTCATGAGTTCGAAATGTTGTTTTTGGAATATCTTCAGTCTTCATTCTAATTTTATGATATCTTGAACGAAGATCCAACTTGGTAAAATAAATTGCTTCTTGTAATTCATCTAATAATTCATCAATCACAGGAGTGGGAAATTTATCTTTAATGGTGAGCTTATTGAGCTCCCTATAATATGGACACATTCGCCGTGATCCATCATTCTTGTGTACCAATACTTCAGGAGCAGAGAAAGAACTTTGACTAGGTTGAATTATACCCGCCTCTAACATTTCTGCAATCATACGTTCAATTTCGCTCTTTTGGACGTATGGATATCTATAAGGCCTGGTGTTTGGAGGAACACTTCCTGGAATCTAATGAATAGCATGATCATGATCATGAATAGGTGGGAGTCCTTTGGGAGTTTCAAACACCTTGGAATGATTGTCCAAGACTTTTTGGAGATTTGCAGAAATAGATGATCTTGATGTTGGAACTTCTAGTGAGAATAATTGTCCAATTGCGCCTCGTTGCTCTTTCTTCAGAAGATTTTTCATGACATTAGAGCTTATTATGTTTCCCGGCTTCCCTGCGATACCCCATAATTCAAATTCCTTTCCTTCTGAAAAAAATTCAAGAAAGTTCTTGAAAATTAAAAGTTATCGTCCCCAAATATTGTAATCATTGTACTCCGAGTACAACATCAATGCCTCCCATTGGAATGGAAAACATTGGAATATTCAATACATATTCCCCCATGGTTATCTTGATATTATGACATTTTCCAGAGCAATTTATAGTTCCTTCATTTCAACCATCACTTAACATTCTCGTGTTGGGTATAGGAAACAATTCAATTTCTTGGCTACCTTACAATGAATAAAATTATGGGTGCTACCCGAATCAATCAACACTATTTACCATTTTATTCTTCATATGTCCTTCTATCTTGAGAGTTTTAGGAGGTAATCGCTGCACAGAATATAGGATTCATTTTCCTGGCCGGGTTCTGCATATCCTCTTCTTGTCTATTTTTTTTCCTTCACAATCTATGTAAAATAATTTCTTCAAAGACACTTATGACCTTTAGTGTATTTGCTAACAACCGTAGTAAAGCCCTTTTGTCATTTTTCTTCCAATTTTTTGTAGTCGTCCTTGTAGGTTGTGGAAATCTAGGAGTAGCAACACTTCCCTCTTTATATAAGTGAGTGGTAGGCTTCCTTGTCGCCATAATTTTACATTAAATTTTTCTTTCCAACCCGAATGCCTTCTCCAATGAATCAAGTTCCAAAACGTGAACTTCATGTTGGATGTTATCCTTTGAAGTACCTATGAAGAGATCAATCTTGTGTTCCTCTGGAATATCAGTTACCCTTATATTCAATTTTTGGAAGTCCTCAATGTGCTCCCCCATCAAACCCTTTTGTTTGAGATTTATCAATTGGCTAAAGAAGGTGTTGCTCTTTGTATCCTCATAATGTGCTATCATTTCCTCCGTAAAAATTGACCAAGTGACAATTTTTTTACGGGAGAAAAGCCATCGATACCATACAAATGTATTTTGTTCCAAATGTAAAGTTGCAATGCGTACCTTTTGTGTGTTTTGCACGTTATGGAGATCAAAATATTGCTCCATCTGTAGTATCCATGTTACAGGATCCTTTCCATCAAACTTCCTCATATCCATTTTTGAAATATGGTGGTTCTTCCCGCCAACATTAGAGTTTATGAAATCACGATTAACATTTATTTTGTTCTCATCATGAGTTTCCTCTACTATATTTTCACCATTAGGAAACATTTCTTGTATCAACTTTGTCAAACCTTCCATGTCTCCTTTTAGATCATTCTTCATGTTTTCCATTTTAGCTTCCATGTCATCCATCTTAGATTCCATGCCAGCTTCCATGCCATCTATCTTAGATTCCACACCTTTCTTCAAACCATCCATATTATTCTTCACACCATCCATCTTTGCTTCCACGCATTTCTTCAAAACTTCCATTTCATTTTTTGTTGCTCTTTGCGAGAGTGAAATTTGGTGCACTTGCACTTGTAATTTTGATAGATCATGTTGCAATTATTCATCTTCATG
The DNA here is from genome assembly GCA_034641835.2 of Pinus albicaulis. NCBI lineage: Eukaryota > Viridiplantae > Streptophyta > Pinopsida > Pinales > Pinaceae > Pinus > Pinus albicaulis. The sequence continues at coordinate 1,034,950,491 of CM076581.1, read as the reverse complement.
AGTCATAGTAGAGCCTTCTGAAGGCTTAATGGGTGTTGAATTATTTTTACGGGGTATTTTTTAGAACCCAGTACTGATATCTATTCTACAATATGCCCTTGGAATCAAGATTTATGCAATTCGGAAAAAAAATACACACGTTTTTCTTGCTTTTGAGGAGCTTAATATTGAAATTGGATTATCTCTGTGATTGCAACTCTTTAATATCTAAAATTTAGCGCTGAAGTATCCCTTTGAATTCTCTTTTGAATGCCATAGGTCTGACCTAATTTGGATTCTCGAAGACAAAGTTATGTCCAATCTCCCACAATGACCTAATTATGGATTGGTTTAGTAGAGCGAACTTGTAAGACCTGCCACGTGTCACTATTTTATCCTTCGCCTCTGAAATTTATAGCCAAGAAACTATAGTATATTTACTTGTGATCACTTTCTTCGGCACTCCAATCCGATGCTCACAGAGAGATTTATTGAACTTTTCCCACGATCACTTCTTTGAGATGAAATTCGAGAGCCTAAAAAAGCACTATCTTCCATAGATCATATCTCCAAAAATATTGTAAGCCAAGCTTTGAAATTTTTGATGAGTTTCCTCAAGATTTCATCTTCGCACCATAAAAATTTCCGATTCTAAAACTTCGTAGAAAAAACGTTAAAATGTTAAATGTTCCACGTAATATCTTAGGAGCCTCGAAAGACATAACATCCACATCATATTCCAAAATATTGCGAACAAAACTACAGAAATTTTTAGACGATATTCCTGGATTTCTTTGCAACCCTAAAATTTTAAAACATGAAACTTCGTAGAAAAAAAATTATGGTGCAAAATGCCACGATGTATTCCATTTGAAGCAAACAAACCTCCTAGAATCAAAGTTCGGGTACCAAATGTTAAGTAACCAGCCTCCAAACAGAAGAAAAGAGATATGAACGCCTTAGAAATAAGCCACTTCGAGGGGGAAACCTCCAATACATTACATAAATGAACAATTCTTGGATGATACACTTTACAAAACCTCCTTTCTATATATAGGAGTCCATGTGGCCATAATGTAATCCTAGTGGGCCACAATGTAATCCTAGCTGACCTAACAATAATAATTTAAGGGCACAATAATAAAAAAATGGGGGTTACAAGGGTACCATAATAACAATAAAGGGGTTACACTAATAACAATAAGGGACTATACTAGTAATATAGGGACCTAATAGTAAAATACCCTAGGATGAAAGATAACATGTAAATAACATACCTAGAACGCTCTAGAAATTTTGAAGTGGAATATGGAGGATTGATTTGAGGAATTTCTACATGTAAGGGCATGAATATTTGGAAGATTTGGAATATTTTAGGAAATTCAAGTCCAATATGCAGCTTGGTAAGTGCTTCAATGGATAGAGGAATTGCTTGAGGATCAGGTTTGAGCTGTAACATTTGATTAATGGATTCAACAGTAATGGTGAAAAGTACTTCTTTGTTGGCATTGACTATTGATTTTTTCTCAGGCATATAATGATGATGGCATAACCTAATGATCTCTCGGCATGACTGGGTAACTGGAACCACATATTTGGGCAAGTGTGATTCCCAAATTTGAACTTCTTCAACATTATCTAAAGATTTTTCATAATTCCATTTGTGAAGTTCCATCAAATTGAATTCTACAATAGGGTCTGCTATCTTATAGTCAACATCTTCTAATGGAGTTTGCTCAATATCTACAATAGGGGGTTGTAGAGTATTTGTAACTATGGCAGTGTTAGAAGATGCAGCTGGAGTAGGTTTAGGAATTTTAAGGCTTTTTGGACTACAAAACTCTGCTTTTTTGCTTTTCTGGTTACTTCTGCAAGATTAAACAATTTGCAAAAGTAGTTTTTTACTGTGACGGGGATTTCTTTGATGAAAATAGGTAAAATATGGTTGTTCCTTGGGCTTTTCCTTTCAATTCTGGACTCTCGATAAGATTTACAGACTTTTACTGGTTTAGAAACAAGAAACAGGGGTTTCTTGGGTTTCTTCAATGAGTAATTGGGCTAAAAGTAATTTGAGATTAGGCACAAAAGTTTAGGCTACCTTCAGAGGGTTTCTGGGTTCAATTTAGAGTTTAAAAAATGCACAGCATAAACAGGGTTTTTTCATAAATTTTGACACAGTTTGGCCTGTTTTTTGGATATTTTAATAGGCTTGTTTTGAATAATTTTGAACTTCTGACTGAAATTTTTCTTTAAAGGTATTTTAAAAATTGATAACAGGTTCGAATTATGGAGGAATACTTGTTATATGCAGGTATAGGACTTTGAGGATGTATTTGGAGGTTTTGAACAGATTCTATGATGTCTTTTCAATCTATGAAGTAATGCAAAGCTCCTCGGCAATCTTCAATAGGTACAAGTTGAAATTTGTAGGTTTTTGGCATGAAAATGGTGGAAAATTCTTGTTTCAAAGTTGGAATAGCTTATACAGTGGTTGCGCGAAAAAAGAGAGAAAATTAGTGCATTTCCAATGTTTTTAAGGCAAATTAGGGTTAATTGGCACCTGCAATAAATGGCGGTCAAGTTAACAATGGTGGTTTTCGGGCTCAAAGGGAATAAAACCGTGAGTGGTTATCGCGTTCGTTTTAGGTGGTAAGCAGTTTTGGATGAAACGAATGTGATCCAGTAAGAAAGAACCACGTGGAGGATGCAAAACATTTGAATACCACCCATTTCGCGTAAAAATGAGTTGGTGGATATCATGCAACTTTATTTGCGATATGGGTTTTCTGCTGTCGGATCATGAAGGACTCATGCGAATGGTCAAGATCTACTTTCAGAGCTACATCGGGATTTGGGAGTGAGGTCCAGGGTTTAATATGTTAGTATGAATCTTTCGTCGTAAAAGATCACTTTAGCTACGCATAACAAATAGCCCTAACATCGATTATGGCTGCAAAATATCTTTAATTTTGCTGCACAAATTCAGATCTAAGCACAAAAGACATTAAGAAGATAAAATATAACATAGCTCCATAGATCCAATGAACAAGACAAGAAGAATGTATTTAAAATAATTTTTTATTATATCAAAGAATGGGGCACCTAAGAGGAAAACAAGAAAGGTGTCTTCTGGTTCTCCTCAGTGGGATGGGTTCTTAGAAGTCCTCAGTGTTTCAGATCTAACATTTCTCTCTCTTATGGATGTAGAAAAACAAACATAGAACTCAATGGGAGTTCACAAAGAAAAATGGAAAATGGTGACCAAGAGAAGATCCAGAGTGATCTAATGCAATGAAGGTGACTAATGAATGGGGAAAACCCTTCTATTTATAACAAAATATTGGGGTGGTCTAGAACTCGGTGCATGAATAAAATATTATTAATCGAATTCTAGAAGCACCTTTTAGGAATATTTTATTATATTTGTTGGAGGGAAAAGGAATTTGACTTGAGTCAAATCCCCTTATTTGTAAATAATAAATAAATAAATGATTTATTTATCATTTTAAGGATATGGTTGTGTAATAACCAAATAAATAATGATTTATTTAATTATTTAAGGGATATTGAGTCATATTTAACCAAGAATATTATTTAAATAAACATTTAAATAACTTATTCTTAGGAAATAATTAAATAAATAAGACTTGTTTAATTAAGTTCCTTATTTTTAAATAATATGATTCCCAGAAATATAAAAACAAATAAGTTATTTTATGTGGTGAAAGAAATTTTAATTAGGGTAAAATTGGTCTTACATGGTGTACTTGGGTTTATCTAATAATAACAGGTTAGATGACCAAAAATTGGTGTAACAGATTGCCCCCCAACGTACGAGTGTTAGGAGAAAATCGTATGACCGAAGTACGTTGTAAGAACTCAATCACTAGGCATTAACAGGGAAGTGAGAGAGAAATGTAAGTTTGTCTGATGTGTGAAAGGACTAGACCCTGACGAGACGAGACTTCCAGGTGCAACAAGTCTCTATGAAGTGGTACCTGTGCTAAAGGCGGCGGGGGAGGCATACCTATGCCCGTCGAGACAAAGTACAAAGAATAAGGCGCCTGGAAAACCACGAAACGCAATAATAAAGCATGTGATGGCGTAAACATGAGCCAGATAAATAATATGATGAATCCCAGATACATGCGATGCCTGGAATAATCGTCAGGACTTATACAATATGTAGAAAAGGGCGAGATATAAATATGCTCTGGGCCCCCCTACACGCCAAGAAAGCTCGCAAAATCAATCGTATATGTGCAAATCGAAGAGGCACCGTGTTGTGTTGAGGTCGATATCATCAATGGGGAGTGAGTCGATCATGCTGCATGAATGGCTGGTCCGGCATGGGGGGCTACCCAGGCACACCCCGAGGTGGCTGAGACATCTCACACATGCTCCTAACCTGCCAGCTGTTGCATCATCGAATATCAAGGTATAGATCACGACTATGCTCAGAAGAGCCTGGAACTGGCTGCAGCACCGCCCCAGACCCTCAGACCGAGGAAATGAGCTAATGTCGACAAAAGTAGGTCCGCCATAGGTGAGGCAATAAGGGAACCCCAACTATGGCACGAGGGAAAATAGTAGAGTGAAGAACAGATAGACACTAATGATAACGATGGGATGAGGGATATGGAGGAGCGAGTGGAAAACTTCTCAGGGACCAAAGAAAATTATTATTGGCAAATGATCGGGGCACAATATCATGTGGGATAGGGGATGGGGATCCATTACATGGCATGAGAGAGGGACAAAGTAAACACAGTAGTGGAGGACCAAGGATACAAAGGGACTCAAAGCAGACTTCATACATGCGAGGATGGTCAACTTGACAAGCCTAAACAACACAATGACAGTCACACACAAGAAAAGGTGGGGACCGTAAAAACATGAGTACAAGATGGTATCTCATGACGGAGATCAACACATTAACCAGGTCAAACACAGAGCTGTAGCCCCAAGCACAAGTGTTTCAAGACAGTCCGATTTGGAAGAGAAAGAAGGACCTTCGGGACAAAATGTCCATACCAAGAATGTTGGGTCACACACCAAAGAGAGCTCATGAACAGCTGCCGGGTTTTGGGGCTGTCATGGCCCAGTAGCATCAAGTGTATACCCACACCGTTTCTAGGAAATGACCCGGTGCGGCGACCACACAGAGAAAGGGGTTTCTCACGTCGTTTTTGGCCTGACCGCTTTGAATATAAATAGGTGCGTAGGAACCCCACATTATAGAAATGCCAAAATGAATAGTGGGGAATCTAAACAAAGCGTTTAATGATTTAAGCGCCTATTTTCTTTGTTGGGTGTTAGTGGCTGAGTGAAAGGAAATTGAGGATTACCAAATTGTTAGTAATTTAATATATGAATCAAATGGGCTTTAAGTTTCGGGTTGGCATTAGTGCTTCTGCCTATCTCAAAGAGAGACGGAGACATTTATCTGAAAATGCAGAAAAATTCAGGGTGGTCAATAACAATGTCTAAGAGACTGGGTTACTGATGTAAAAAGGAAGGAACGATGGGGGGTATCATCCCGAGAGTGATCTAAAGTGGAATGGGACTCTAGAGGTTCTTCTAAATGGGGAAGAATAATGGTACTAGAGTTGACATGACGGGATACACTAGGAGAGTTGTGAATAATTACTTCTCTGGGTCGCTCAAATATGGGTGCCCCCTTGCTCAAACAATGGGTTTCAATGTAATGGCCACAAGGTGTATGTGGTGTAAACGCCTAGGTTTGATGTAAGGGGGAATAGATAAAGTCATGGGTGGTGTTTTCTGCCATAATGTCGTCATCGTGATAGGGGATGGGGTGATTGGTGGAGAACAAGACACAGCCATCCGACGCATGATCATGAAAAGGAGGGTCGGAGCCCCAGCCACTCTCACAAAAATGGCCCAAGTCAAAAGGCTAGTCGGGAACAGGGATCGGTCCCACAGGCATAGCCAATATGAGCGGTGGGGATGGCGCGTCTGTGAATAGTGTCAAAAGACGATATGGGAAGAGTAAGAAAACACGAGGCAGCGTGAGGGATCGTGGTAGACAAAATGAGCAACCACGGAACCAGAAAGGCCCAGAGGACACCTGAATCACTAGAGGTGATGTATGGGGCTGGAGCTCGCTGTGAAGATTCAGATGACGAGACAACAATAGTTGTGGGTGGAGAGGGAAAATGTCAGAAAACCACATGAGGTCAGCAGTTACCCAAATCATTAAAGGGAAGCAGGCACCACACGAACTGCCTTGCAGTGCTCGAAGAACAATACAACACTAAAGGATGTAGGAGGACCAAGAATGTTTATTTAAGGGTTACTACAAAACAGAGTGAGGATTCAGGAATGCACCAGGCCCACGAGGATGACATAGGAGGGGGTGAAGCAGGGAAACCACATCTCACCATTAGAGACAATGTCAATGGTGGATCTCAGTTGGCTCAACGCAGACATCACATAAGGACAACAGAAAGTGATGGAGTGCTCATCCTTCTTATGCTTGCGAATGACCTCTAAAGAGGCTCAGTAATGCGTGAGGTGAGGAAAATGGTGAGAATAATGGCCATGGACACCACATAAAGCACAGGGCTTGTTGGTGCGAAGATTCTTTGGGGTCTCACGTAACAGTGAAATGAGACCAGACCGCATCCGTGAACGTGACTTAACCAGTTTGATGCGGGGCAACCCAGACAAGTACAAAAGACCGACAACACCGCTGGCCGTGCCACCGGGATGGTATGCATCGAGGCTTCAGAGGACAGGTTTGTCGGGCAGCCTGGCCTGCTGATGCCCCCCCGCGAGGCGATGCTTACTCTCAAGTGCCGTTACCCAGGCAAACGATGGCGCGATGACCAGTACCTGCTAGCGGGTTCCATGAGCACCGGCTGATTCGGGTCGCTAAAGATAAGGTTTGAATACCAGGTGGACTAGCCAGGCTCCAGGATTCATGTGCCGATTTAATCCCGGCGAATGCCAGGGTGAGAGGCATGCTGCTGTGCACCGCCAACCCGGGGAGCCAGGAATGGTGGTGTTTTAAGCAACATAATGCCAGGGAGACTGTTCCAGAGACACTGGAACTGACCCAGGTAGAGAGGCGCATGGGCACTAGTGGTAGGGCCGCAGGGGAGTGTTCGTCCACCAGGCGAGCATCTTTGTTTTTGTGCCGGGCGGAAGCAGGTTGTCACCACGGGCGGGTTGCTTGGCGCTGTGGCCTGGCACAACAAACGGTGCGACGTTAATCTGGGACTAGAGATGGAGGAGGAAGGACAAAGGAAAGGTTCAAAGGCGGGAGAAAGCCTGAGACGCTGGGAGACACCCACCAAGAATCGACGGATTTCTTAGTGGCTATAGAAGAGATGGTCAGCTCATAGGAGGGTTGAGTTTTTGGTTCGTGATATGTCAACTGGTCAATGGTGACAATCTTTCCATTATGAGGGAAAAACATCTTGTGGTGGACTGCGGATGGGACTGTAGACATGGCTTAGGTGTAACTATGCCCCAAAAGAATGTTATAGTCAAGAGGGGCGTCGATAACTTCAACGCCAACGGAAACAGTCTTGCCCGCAAGAGTGATAGGACAGTTGTGGAAAAGGCCAATGGGCTATGAGGCGTGGCCATCCCACGCGCAAAGAGTGATCATGGGAGGGGCAACTCAGGAGATCCGAGTTGTTTCCAAACCGAAGCGAACATCACACAAGTGGATGCCCCTTCACTCTGCACCACACCCAGCCGGCAGTTCTGACGGACTCCAGACCAAGCCACAAAGGTGAAGAGGAGACCTCCACCAGGTGTAGAAAACAATCGGGTCATTTGGGGACCCATGACCCGCATAGTAGCCTTTCTTGAGAGGGCACAACTCGATAGTTCAGCATGAATGGCGTAGGAGATAAAGTCATGCCCATCTACTATGCTAAAGGAATGTAAACTCGGTTAGGAAAAGGAAATATTTCGGCGTAATGGTCCCTACATTATTGACATAACTCCGCCACAGGATATGCGAGTCCATTAGGTCGAAAGAGGCCCCCACAGAATCCCGGGCATGTTACCTGTGAATGTATGCACGGAGGTCGGGGGTATGGACGGACCGTGTTTGGCGTTGAGGTCGACGGTTATAGGTTGGCTTGAGTTCATCATGAGCATCTAGTACCAGGTGCCCAGCAGGAAGGAGGTTACCACCATGAGGCAGCTGAAGCCACAACTTCAAAATCCAATCTTCGAGGGGCGCACTTTGTTTTGGGTTGAGGCATACAGGCAGCAACCGTTGGAGGAGCTCAGAGCACTGGCTATGAATATGGATGAAAATGCAGCCAGTAACCGTGTAACCAGCCCAAGGTAGTGAGGTATGCCCATCTAGGTGTGCTAGCCCGAGAGGAGAAATGCAGGAGGTGCTCCTCCGCTGTGAAACCATAGTTCATGGAAATATGGATGGATGAGAGAGGCTCAAAATACCGCCAGCGATGAGGTGCCCCCGAAAAGGGCAGTGCCACCAAGTCCGGGGAGCGAGAAGGACTCGCATAAACATAACCGCATTGAAAGATAAGTCACAGCCAGTTATTTTAAGGCTGTTTCGGTTTGGGAGGCGGATGCTGCGTCTGCCAATGGAGGTAATGTAGAGCGAAAGGGAACCACCCACATGTCGCGTCTTCGGGCTGTAGGGCTGACAGTTTCTTCTCCGCCATTCTTTAACATGATCGAATAGGCGGGTTGTAGATGATTGACGGAAAGAAGTGAAAATTTTGATACCGATGTCATAACGAGGGGGAAGCTGAAAATAAGATAAGAAGGCATGGGCAAGGGTCGCAAAGGTGGTATGGGAAGAGGTGGGCTGGTCAACATACCACTTAGAAGCTTCGCCTGTAAGTGTGCGTTGGAAAAAACGAAGACGGATGGAATCATCGGTAATGGAATTGGATGAACACCACATGTGGAAAGATCGGATATGGTTAGAGGGATCTTCACCAGCCAGGGCTTCGAACTTGGGAATGTCAGAGGGGAGCTTGGTTGGCATAGCAGGCCAACAAAACATCGTGGCGGATAGGGTCATTAATCAGCTGATTGAAGTCGGGGAGACTAAGGTCGGCCATATAAGGGAGCAATGGGGCAGTCGAGGTAGGTCCCGAGGTGGTTCTACTGGAAACAGACCTGGAAGTAATACTGGGGTTGTTGCTGGTAGTAGGCCTTGAAGTAGACATGGTGAAAGTGATAGGGGGAAAACCAGGAGTAGGGGGAGAACCCGAACAATCAGTGGAAGAGTTGGAGTGCAGACTCGGGGGAGGACTTTACTTGATGACGACGGGACGGAGGAAGTCGACCAAGTGGAAACTGAGGGTGAAGGCCAAGAAGTCTCCGGGAGAGGCGCCTTGGGGGCACAATGATGACAAGAAGAAGAAACACTGACAAGGGCGGGGAGGGACAAAATCAAGTGAGGTCAAGGGCAGAGAGGTGCAGTGACAATTGATTTTAAAGTCTTTGCCAGGCGGTGTTAACCAGGCGCTTCTTCACTTAGGGTTAGTGTGTGGCGTGCATTAATTTTAATTATTTAAACCTAGACGTTTTGAGAGTAAAAGAAAAAGTGTGCTGCGTAACTAAAAAGAAATTTGCAGTAAATAAGACAGAAAATTAATAGCTAATCAATGCATCAATCTAACCCAAGAAGGTGGGTCTCTAAAAAATATTTTATAGGAGGGAAAAAACTAAGCCAGGCACGTGAAAGGGAGGCCAATAGATCTAATGTAGGGAGGGACTCGGATCTAAAGGAGAAATCTGCGGAAAAGTGGTGCAGAGAACATCAAATAAGCAGAGGCAAGGTTACTGCTAAAAAGGAGGAGATCAGCTAAAAATAGGAGAGATAAGGCAGTGGCCTTGGAAAGGAACCCAAACAAAATGATAAGAGGTGATTTGAGAGGGAGAAGAGCTGATCTAAAAGGATCTGAAAAATAGGTATCAGATTTGAGCAAAATAAGGCTGAAACTATGAAAATTCAGACTTCTGAAACAGTAAAGACTCTCCCACAAAAATTGGAGGGTACTAGAGCCCGAAGGGGCAAGATTCCCTCTAAGGTGAGTGAAGCAGATCAGAAACAGGTCTAAACGGGCAAAGACGGAGGTCAGAAAACCCTGACAGAGGTTCAGACAAAACCCAGAAAAATTTCAGAAAAATTCCAGAAAAAAGTCTAGGTCGCAATTTTTGACCTGTTTTTCATTCAAGCTGCACTTTTTGGGCTGTTTTCCACGACATGAAGCTCCATGACACACTTTTTGGGCCAAAAAGTGCGACTTGCACTTCCGGCACTCTCGACGGCAAATTTCAGAAAAAATTGTCGTCTTAGCTGCGACTGATGTCGGTCACCTGCACAATAAGGCCAGAAACACACGGAAGTTAAAAATTTGACTGTTTGAGGGTGTTAGAGGTGAGAAACACCATAAAAATAGAAAAAACAGAAAATGGAAGAGAAACCCTAGGATCTGAAATAGCTGGATATGCAGGAATAGATAAAACGACAGCGGTCGTAAAAGAAAACCCATATGGAGTCGCCAATTGTTAGTATGAATCTTCCGTCGTAAAATATCACTTTAGCTACACATAACAAATAGCCCTAACATCAATTATGGCTGCAAAATATCTTTAAGTTTGCTGCACAAATTCAGATCTAAGCACAAAATACATTAAGCAGATAAAATATAACATAGCTCCATAGATCCAATGAACAAGACAAGAAGAATGTATTTAAAATAATTTTGTATTATATCAAAGAATGGGGCACTTGAGAGGAAAAGAAGAAAGGTGTCTACTGGTTCTCCTCAGTGGGATGGGTTCTTGGAAGTCCTCAGTGTTTCAGATCTAACATTTCTCTCTCTTATGGATGTAGAAAAACAAACATAGAACTCAATGGGAGTTCACAAAGCAAAATGGAAAATGGTGACCAAGATAAGATCCAGAGTGATCTAATGCAATGAAGGTGACTAATGAATGGGGAAAACCCTTCTATTTATAACAAAATATTTGGGTGGTCTAGAACTCGGTGCATGAATAAAATATTATTAATCGAATTCTAGAAGCACCTTTTAGGAATATTTTATTATATTTGTTGGAGGGAAAAGGATTCTTGACTTGGGTTAATTCCTTTATTTATAAATAATAAATAAATAAATGATTTATTTATCATTTTAGGGAAATGATGGGAATATAATTAAATAAATAATGGTTTATTTAATTATTTATGGATGATTTAGTCAAATTTAACTAAGAATATTATTTCAATAATGATTTAAATAACTTATTCTTAGGAAATAATTAAATAAATAAGGATTTATTTAATTAAGTTCCTTATTTTGGGTTAAATATGACCAGGAAATATAAACAAATAAGTTATTTTATGTGGTGAAGGCAATTTTACTTAGGGTAAAATTGGTCTTACATGGTGTACTTGGGTTTATCTAATAATAACAGGTTAGATGACCAAAAATTGGTGTAACATAATATATGTGGTGGGGTCGGTTATAAACTTTATGAATATGTGTTTATTAAAGTTTAAACCTTAGGCTTATAGGATAGGCGGGGGGTAATAGTCATATATGCTTTTTAATTAAAACATTAAACAATATTCTAATTATGGGCACAGGTTTTATTATATAGTATTTAAACGTTTTGATATATGTTTAAAACTATAGGGGGCGGGGTATTTTTTATATTTGGTAAGTTTAAACCAATGGGATAGGGGCCAGTTTTAATTCATCACATGGGTTATTATAACACTCGCTTAAACATTAAGTAGAGGGTTTTGTGGGTTATTAAAAATAAAAAGGATTTAATACTATACGGGAGGGTGTAGTTTTAGGGAGTTAATAAATAAGTTAGAAGTTAATATGAAATAAAGGGATAATATAATGAATAAAAATACATGTTTTAACTCTAATTAAAGTGTAAATAAAGCATAGCTTGTTTTTGTTGTATTTTTTCACACTTTAACTTAGGATAAATGCATTTTATGGGTTTTTGAATGATTTTTAAAAGGAAATGAAATTAATTATTTAGTGCTTCACTTTTACTAAGTAAAAAATGGGTTTTTACTTAGGAAAAGGGATCATGATTATAGATGAAGGGTAAATGTTGATGAATATGGGTTTTGTGTAAGAATTCAATATTTTTAACCAATCAGTTATCGAGCCTTGGATCCGGTCCCAACAAAAGTTAGAGAAATGTTCTGACCTCTTTAACTGATAGTTTAGAATACTGAATAATTGTAGGGGAGGGGAAATTAGTGATGTTTTCCCGATGATGCTTTATTACATGCTTACACAACTGCTTTCTACCTATCCATCTTTATTTCTAACATTTTGTACTTCATTTTCATGGGTGAATTTAGGCTTGCAACCCTAAATCAATTTTTCTTTCAAAGTATAAAAACTATCTAAGTCTAGCTTTATTTCATCCGAGGGCTCAGATTAAACTATTGAGCTCCTCATTTATTCTCTATATTATCTACTGATTTTTCAAGTTTATACTGTTTCACATATCTTTATTCTCTATCTAAAACATGAAATTCAAATCGTGAAAAGTTTAAGATTAAATTGTTTAACTGATAATGGATTATGGCATTTATCGACAATCTCCAAATAATCATTATTCTTGCAGTAAAGTAAATAGTAGTGGCATTTTGACTTGCTCACTTTCAGGTCTTATTTTTATCTCTTTTTTCTTTTGGGGTCTATTTTTCTAAGTCCTTTGATCTTTCTTTTAGGACTTTTACCCTCTTTACATTTTTTTTATTATTTTCAAATATGGGAAAACAACTTGCATAAAGAAAAGGTATGTACATATTTACAAGACTATCAAAGTCAATTAAAAAATTATGAATCCTATTATTATAGGACCCTAACAGGTTGAAGGGCTGTCGACGTGGTATGGTGGGGACCAAAGTTTATCGCACGGGTAGGAGATGGATGACGTCGACACAGAGTTCATGCAATAAACTCCTATTAGCTGTGGGGATAGTGACATGGAATCGTGGGCTCCACATAAGTGATGTGGGGTGTTCAAATTTAAATGAATGCGCGTGAGTAATGTATGGTTGGTGGATGGCGATTATGGCAGGTAGGTATAAGAGTTTAAAGCACGAAGGTAACGTGGTTAAACCACGGTTTTGTATGACAGAGAAAGGGCTACGACCTCTGAACAAAAAATTGGTTTTGCAAGAATTTAAACCAGAATCGAATACATGGTGGAGTGTAGAAATAAAACTGAAATTTGTTGCTCTTGCTGTCCTCCGGTTTTCCCATCAAAATTTAATTTTGGTGTTCTTTTGATCAGATTTGCAGTTGGGATTATCTCCAACACTTTGATTAATGTAAGAACTCCATAGAGAGTATTTCCTTATGAACGTGAAGTAAAATATGTGTATCTTTTTGGTATATAGAGTCTTCGTCATGGGATGATAAAGGTCACAACGACATAACTTTACATTCTATTGAATACTGAAAGCGTTGTCTCTGTTTCATTTGACAATTATGTATGCTATATTTTCTACAATATTACGGTACTAATTTTTTATCTTTTCCTGTATCGACCATTCTTTGCTGTGGGTACAGTGTTTGGTCGGCAAATGTATAGCTAATGACAATTTAACTATATATTCTTATTTTTATGAAAAAAATTATAATCGAACTTTGTAAGTTGGATAGGATAAATGTTTTTATAATATAAAGTGTCGTTATATAGCATTTTCATGAGTTTCTCATGGAGTTGTCTAAGGACGCAACGGAATAACTAGGACTATAGTTTTTTGTCTGAATTCTATAATTTTTTTTTTTTTAATTAGATAGTTGGAGTGTTTGAATTGCATTTTTAATGGTAAAAATAGATTTAGCACCATCAAAAATTTTTTGGGCACCCAAAATATTGAAGTTTAACAACTGTAAACCAAATTTTAAAAAATATTTACAAAATTTTTTCATAATCTACCAAAACTTATAAATTATTCTCTAAGTTTTTTTTAGACTATGACCTATCTCATGCGATTAAACTCTTTATGAATGAATGCATCAGTTGTTCTTCTTCCTGCATCTGAAATTGAAGAAAGATATCATTGTGTGTTGGTTCTTTTCATTTGAAAAAGGAAGAAGAGAGGCTCATATGACATGGTTATTTGATCAAGTATTTTTTAAACAAAAATTTATAACTTTTGATTTTTATCCAAATTTTACTAAATTTTAAAAATATATAAATTATTAAATTATGAAGCATTAATGTAAATATGATGCATTCAAGTTTTTGAATATTTAAAAGAATATAAATGAGTTATTTTTGAAACGAAGGAAAAATGTTAAAAGAAATAGATAATCCAGAAATATATTATACATATTAATATATTATTTTTATTTTTAAATTAAAATACAAATTTTATAACAATTTTTTTTTTTTAAATTTACATTTAAATTGATTTTTCTCAATATTTAGTAGATTTAAAGTCTATATCTATATCTATATCTATATCTATATCTATATCTATATCTATATCTATATCTATATCTATATATATATATATATATATATATATATATATATATATATATATATATATATATATATATATATATATATATATATATATATATATATATATATATATATATATATATATATATATAATTATTATATATATATATATATTATTAATAATACTATTATATCTTAGTAATTCTATTTATATTAATAATACTATTATTTTAAATAATAATGATATTGTTTTTAATTTTATTAAAACTCTAATAATAAATATAGTTGATATTTTTGTTGTGAGTTTAAAAAGAAAATTTTAAAATATAATAGTTATTAATATGAATCATTATTATATATATGTGTGTCATTTTTTAGATGTGATATGTATATTACTATGTTGCATGAGTTTTTAGAATTTGGGAATTTGTGAACTTGTGTCCTCGGAAAGACTAGAGGTTTAATATTATATAATAATAAAAATAAAAAATATTTTTTTAATATATAAAGAGATTGCTCCAGTTGAGATTAAGGATATCAGTGTTAAGGATGTCTTTCGCCTTTCTTCCTGCGAAGGTTTCTGCATAGGCTCATGTTTTGTGGGCAGTTCAACATATTTCTCTACAGACTTTGTATTCCCCAGCCCCAGGGTTGGATCTTTAGAAACCGAGGTTCCATAAGAATTATCCACAACTGCTTGTTTAGTCCAAGACTCATGACACATTTTTATGAATTTATGAAGCTTGCATACAACAAAGACGTAATTATGAATTTCTACTATTATATTGAACTATGAAGAAAGTGAAAACTTTGTAATTCCCTTTTTTGAGAAATTGTCATGATTCACATCCCTGTTCATTTTTGAATGGGGATTTCCATGATTCAACGTAGTACTAAGGAAGAAATATTGTGATGGGGATGGGAAGGGGGGAATATCTAAAAAAGGGTTGAAATCCTAAACTTTGTTCAAACATCTCCACATTTATCTCACTTTGAGAAAATAGGAAAATGAATGTATGATAAATTGATATAAATAGGTTGTTTACGACCATCCATTTGTGTAATATATAACGTAAAATCCCTGGCCTGACCCTTGAATTGTATTGTAAATGTACATATTCTAATTAGGTTGATGAGCTAGGTTCTGATGAATCCTACATGCCTCTATGTGTATAAATGTGTTATGTCGGAAGGGAAATGTACTGATGTGATTTAAGGACATTGTGCTTGTGTGGTTATGGAATATAGCATGTGTGTGAAAGTTCCAATGAGCCTAGAACAAATAACATGTAAAGTGCATGTGTAATAATAAATAAGCGCATGTGAAGCGCATGTGTGTGTAATTTACAAGGTTATTTCAAAATATATTGGTCCCATTTATGGCTTCCTTACAAGGGGAAGAACAACCAAATTGGAGTTGATAGTGAACCTCTAATGAAGTATACCATTACAGAGTTAGAATCACATAATGAGTCAATCATCATGTCTCAAAATATTTTCAGATTTTATTTTCTAGCGATTGATCTTGGATGTTTCTTCCACATCCATCTCTAGTACCATTAAACACCTAGTTGGAACTCCTTCCTAGCACTCCAATAGGTGATAATGACCATTTAATTATAGATCTAGATATTTATCGTGTATAAACTAACCCAGTTTCTATTGAAATTTAGACATTTGACTTTGATGGATCCAAGACAAAGGAGGGTACCGAAGCTGGTGGCATCCTGATTGACCCTCAAAAGAATACATATTTAATTTCACATCACTTGGAGTTTGAGTGCACAAATAATATTGCAGAATATGAAGCAATCATACTTGGGTTGAACAAGGACATCGACATCATGGTAGAGGCATTGATGGTAATAGGTATTTATAAATAGTTACACATCAAGTACATAATACGATTCATTGTGTTTCACCTAATCCCAAGGACTATCAATAAGAGGTATGAAGGCTAAATTATTCTTTAATGCTTTCAATATTAAGTTTGTTCCGAGGATTAATAATGCAAACACAAACACTTTAACAAACACAACTGCCAGGTTATCTCTGCTTAGAGATTGTTTTTTAGATGAAATTATTTATAAACCCTCTATTACGGATAATGTCACTGTTTTTCTTGTATTCAATGATGACCAGAATATTCTTGGATTTATGGAAAATACTAATGTATTTAAAGTTGCGGAAATTGACAAGGATGAGAACAAGAAGTATTTATAGGAAGGGGATAAAGTACATAATGGTAATCCAATGCCTAAGGGCATGGTGTCATTAGAAAATATCTATGATTTACAAAACCTCTTTAGAGGACCTACGAATACAGATACTTAAAGCTCTACATTGTTATATGAACATACTAAATTGGGAACTAAAGAAGATTTGAAGTATGTTAATATCAGTACATGTTGCTCCCCTCAAGAATGAAAAGCTTCCATCTACTTATTAAAACATAATCAAGATGTATTCGCTTGGAATTACGATGGTTTAAATACTTATGACACGTGAATCATCCAACATGTAATACCGATAAAAGAAGGGGTCAAGCCATTACAAAATAAGGTGATGAAAGTTCATCCCACTCTTGAACTCTTAATATAGAAAGAACTGAAAAAGTTGTTGGATGCTAGGATAATTTTCAAAGTTCGACACTCCACTTAGATATCAAATTTGGTCCCGGTTAGGAATAATTCCAATGAAATATGTTTATGCATAGACTTATGAAATATTAACTAGTATTTTGAAACACATCCCGTGCCATCCATGGAGCATATTCTCCAAACTTTCTTTGGATCCAAAATTTTCTCGCTACTTGATGGATTTTCACGGTACAACCAAGTACTTGTAGCAGAACCTGATAGATTGAAAACCACATTTAGAACTAAATGGAGAACATTCACATTCAGGAAAATGCAGTTTCAGCTAATCAATGCTAGATCAAAATTCCAATGAGGCATTAACATCGCTTTCCGAGGATTAATTGGTCAGAGTGTGGTTGTATATGTTGATCATGTCACTATCTTCTCCAATCAAATATATGATCATCTTCGTCATCTAAAACAAATCTTCAAGTGATGTAGGAAATATGGTATATCATTGAACCCAAAGAAAATCATCTTTGGACTGTCTAAGGGAAGCCACTTAGGGAACATCATAGAAAATATGAGCATCAAAGTGGACCAAGAATGGGTCAAAACCATTTCTCAGATCCCTTATCCCATAAACAAGAAATTTATGTAGTCCTTCTTGGGAAAAAGAAATTTCCTTTGAAAATTCATCTCCTACTATGCGCAAATTGTCAAACCCTTACAATGCATGATTAATAAGGATGTGATATATAAATGGGATCAAAGGGAAAATGATTCTTTTTCCTGGATAAAGTAAGTGATAGCTGAGGTCCCAACATTGTATAGTCTAAAATTTGACAAATATTTCTTGATATACACCTTTGCTTTCAATACTTCGATCTCAACCATTTTAACTGAGAAAGATAACCATGACAATGAACGACTAATCTCATTCATGAGTGTAGGGCTACAAGGATTAGAGTTAAACTATCCCACCATAGAAAAATAATCTTATGTAGAATATAATCTAGTGAAACATTTTAGGCCTTATCTTCTTAAAATTCATATTATTATCTTCGTTCCCCACCCAATTGTTAGATCATTATTTGTAGAACAAGAGTTAGGTGAATAGAGAGTGAAATGGATGACACGTTTACAAGAGTGTGATTTGGAATTCAATCCAGTTCACACTATTAAAGGCCATGGTCTCTCTTAGCACCCAATCTGAACCTCAGGCTGAAAAAGGCAAATCAGGGTAACAACTAAACCACGCTCAGCCTTGTAGCTAGCCCTACTAGGATAGGAGAGGGCTCTCTCCGTAGAATAGATATTCAATAACACAATAATGAATTGATTTTAGGCTAGGTATATAAACGGGAAAAGGGATTTTATAAATGACTGAATTTTCAGGGATGTATGGGACAAAAGGACAGCATGAGCTGAGAAATTAAATCAAGGACATAGAATTTTCATGGGGCAAGGTAGGAAGGAGATTTAGCAATCAAATTGAGATAATATGGAGTGGAAAGACTGTTGAGAAAGCTGAAAAGGGCATAATAAATGAATCTTTTTCAGACAGAAGAAAATACACATAGTGTGAATGATTCCCCAAGGCAGAGCATATAAGAATGGATTCTACCTTTCTTACTTGAAAACATTCAACTGGAAATGTTTATGAATGAATTGTGAAACATAACAAAATACATATGAAACATAAAGGAGAGACATATGCTAAAACTCATACCACATGAATCCCATAAATCATAGCCGCATCACTTTATTAATTCCCTGCCAAACTGTACAACGGAGCGCAGAGCTCACTGCCACACTATTCCCCTACTTCTGAGTTTTTAGACGTCAGACTCTCCAACCTTTTACAAACGATTAGAACTTACAATAAATAGACAGATTTCGTGGGAATACAAATTGATGGAAAGAGGGGAAATCATAACTGAAGATGGAAAACCAATAGCCAATAATCTCTTCGTAAAGGAAGAGTTGCGTTACATTATTTCATTTGAAATTTTTGGATATCCAATGAGGAGGTGAAACCATGTAGTGTGGATCCTTTCGAATCATTATTGAAGATGTGACTGTTACAATTTTGTTTCTCGGCCTCTGACGTTTCGTTTTCCTTTAGCCCCTTTGAAGAAAATTAACTTTTTATTAATGTTGTTGAAACAGAACTGAGATTACACCTTTTCGTGAAGGGAAAAAATGTATTTTAAATGGGAAAAGGGATGTGAAATGAGGCGGGATCTGCATTATAATCACAATTGGAATGGACGGGTAGAGGGACACAACATATTAAAACATGTTTTAATATAATAAAACATATTAATATGACAAAACATATTATAATATGTTCATCGCAATCGGAGATCGGGGAGCGGGAGTAGGGAATGATTTCTGACATAGAACTTCCGATGCGATGGGGAGACCCTTTAATATAAATTAAAGGGGTAGATTAATGAATGGGCAGATATATTATGGTGGGCCTGACAGTCAATCGCAATTGCAAAATTGGAGGGGAGTGGGGGTAATCGCATTAGAATTTGTGATGCGATCAGAGGTTGCTATGAGAAGTTGCATTGGGAAAGTGCGATGGGAATGTTGCAATCGGAGGATGGTGTGATCGGGGAAAGTTGCGATCAGAGGTTGCGATGGGAAGTTGCGATGAGAATGTGCGATGGGAATGTTGCGATCGAAGGATGATGTGATCGGGGAAAGTTGCGATCGGAGGATGGTGCGATCAGGGAAAGTTGCGATCGGTGGACCTTTGCGATTGCGATGAAAGGCGGGATATATATAATATAAAGTTTTGGACTTTTGATATAGGTCATGAAGGGGATGTGGTTGGGAACGGCAGGGGAAGTATATATATATATATATATATATATATATATGGACTTTTAAAATGTTTACCATAAGGTTTCTTCAACGGGTATGGAGGGGAAGTGGTTATAAGGGTGGGGACTTTATATAATAATGCGATTTGTAATCAGAAAAGGGGGGAAAATGGATTTTATTAAAGACATATAGAACTTTTAATAAGACAGAGTTTTAAGGGAAAATGGGAAATAAGGGAGGTTTAGGGAATTTTACTTCACTTAAGCATAAAATTCAATCCATAAGTCAGTTTCGAGAGTGTAGTATACCATTGGAAAGCTCTTTCCGGGCTCTTTCTGATGGATCTGCTTTGAAGATGATCTGGCACTGAACATGCTGCATAAAACTACTTTGAAAGGTAGGGACATCACCTTGTGGAGATGACAGCTTCTGAATTGTGGCTGAAAGGCAAAGTATCATGTTTTCACCTCAAAACATGGTTTTGAGGTGAAAATTACATCAAGATGAATAAACTGTTTCTTTGATCTTCTAGGTGTTGTATCTTTGAATTTATTGACATCCTCATGACCTTGCTGATATTTATTGACACTCGACTCATTATTTTGACCAGGGTGAGACCTTAGAGACTAATGAGACCCATCCTATGACCTACTGATATGATTTTGAGAATGAAAGTGACCAATGACTGAAGACCATAGGGAGGAAAATCAGCAAGTACCTCATGAGAGAAAATTGATAAAAATTACTACCATCAATAAATCCATGACCTAGTGGAATGGTGAAATTTATTGGTATGAGACACCTAATATGCAAATGAAAAAAGAGCAGTTTTGATCACTGATGGCAGTATGACTAGACTGACACTAACAGTCTCCTCCATCGCATTGTGGAAGTTGTCAACTCACCAAAAGAAGACATGTCTAGTAGGGAAAAATAAATTGATATGTATAACATTAATCTAAATATCCCAACAAACGTAAACTCATTCAGATCCATTGATGTACGAAAATATCTGCAACAAGGAACTTTTCCCTCACATCTCTCACAAAGAAGAAAATGGAAATTCATCTTAAGGAATGATCTTATCAACTAGTTCATGGTGTGCTCTTTGGAAAGCACCATAATCGTGTCTTGCTCAAATGTTTAGAATCTCCATATTCAAAAATGGTTTTGAAATATCTACATGATGGACTATATGGAGGGTATTATGTGGGTGATACCATAGTACATAAAGTGATGCAGGTCATATGTTATTGGCTGACACCATTCAAATATGCACACCATGACTATCTGGAAATGGCAAGGCAAGGCTGAAGAACATTGTCACACCTGGAAAAACCCATGCCAATGACAACAAGAGAACCAAGAACACACATAAATAACCATGTATGCCAAATATAGAAATTATATCACACATGGAAATCGATACGTATAAGTAAACATGTTGTAGCTTCTTGATCCTACTCTTCCTTGCTTGATCTTTGCTTGATATTTCCTTGTTTTCCTTTCCTTATCCAATGATGAAGTGCTCCAATAAAAATCTAAGTGTCCAAGAGTGAGAGAGAGAGATCCAAAACTGAACTGAAAAAAAAAAGCATATGAATTGATCCTCAGAAGCTGCTCAATTTAGTTTTGGAGCTCTCTCTCTATTCTCTCTCTCACAGTCTTGGACACTTAGAGTTTTCTTGGAGAACTTTAGAATTAGATCAAGAAAGGAAAAGAAGTAAAAGACAAGAAAAGATCAAGCAAGTAAGTTTAGGATCACGCAACTACAACAGGTTTACTTGTAGGTATCAATTTTCATGTGTGATTTCCTTGCTAGATTTGGCATGCATGGTTATATATGTGTGTCCTTGGTTCTCTTATTATCATTGGAATGGGTTTTTCCAAGTGTGACAATGTTCTCCAGCCTTGCCTTGCCATTTCCAGATAGCCATGGTGTGACAAGGTTCTCATGTTTTGGTTGAGCTGGATTGTTGGAAGGATTCGAAGCTGAGTGAGGTGGATCTTTGAATGAAAGAACACATGGGCTAGTGATCGATAAACCAAATTGTGGATTGCAGGTAAATCCAATGGCCTAGTGGCCCTTAAACCGGACTGTGGGTTGCGGTAAATCCAAGTATTGTCTGCCTCAGTGGGCTTAGAAATCCTCGACCAGTGAATGGAGGGATATACGGTAAAACCTAAAGTTGGTTTCCCTTGATCAGGCCTAGGAATCCTTTCTAGTGAATGGTGGGATATACGGTAAATCCTAGAGGGTGGTGTCTCGATTATGGCCTAGTGATCCCTATATCAGACTGTGGATTGCGGTAAATCCTAGAGACTAGGAGACAAGAAAATTCTTCACGATGTGGGTGGAGAAATCTGGAGGCATACATGCTTGTTTATGGCCTAGTAATCCTGTGAGGGTTGCGGTAAAGCCTGGTTCTATTGATGAGGGTGAGGTGGTTTAGCCTCAGGAAGCCCTGGTTGGCACTTTTGGCTTGAGTCCCACATTCATGCTTGGAATATGACATGGGGGTGATTAGCCGAAGAGATATTTGGCTCGACCAGTCTATGGTCGGGTGGAACATGGTAGTCCCATATTGGGTTGGCTTTTACATTCCTTAACAAGATTTCCTCTCCTTGGTATTTTATGCTTAAATGTATTGTATTGTATGTGGAATTTATGATTATTGTATCCTCATTATTTTTTTTGTTTATATGTTGGTTATGAGTATGTTTTATGACAGTGAAAATTTATGGTTGTCATCATGTTTTGATTTGTAACTGAATGAGAAATGAATATAAGACCTAATAAATGATAATGCAGCTAATGTGATAAGGAATAATTACTCCTTAGTGATTCTCAGATAAGTATGAGACCCCTATGCTCAGATCTGTTGTTATGACCTGCAGATTACATGTTCATGATCTGTTTCACAAAATGCATATCACGGTTAGGCTTGGTTAGGTCAAGTTCTTGGTCAAGTTTTGTGTTAGAGGCTTTGTCTTCATGTCATTTATTGTCTTAGAAACTCTCATCAAGTTTCAGGCAGTGGTTTGGAGACTAGCCCTGCAAAAGTGGCTTAAATATCATAGTCTATGGCACAAAACTGGCTGAAAAAGACTGTAGTCTCTCACTTGTAGGCAACATGGGAGTGAATATAGGGTTCCAGTTGCATTCATATGTTGTTATGGGAGAGAATGTGGGTTTAATACACTGAAATGTTAGGTTAACTCAAGGGTTGGACACCTGGAGTGGTATATTAGCTCATGGGGGTCCTAAAGCACCTGAGGGAGTTTTGTAAAGTGTTGGTTCACCAGTTCCATGTTAGAAAATTATATATTATGGAGCAATGCAACACATAAAATATGTGAAAAAATACAAGCACACATAACACAGAAAACCAGAGAGAGACAGATATATGTGGTTCACCCAGTTTGGGCTACGTCCACCCCGAACAAACAGTCCTTCCTTTCTATTATCTAGCAAAAATTGAAGAGACAAAACCTACAGCAGATCCGCTGTAATATCTTCTGTTATCTCTCACAGTCTCCCAAACTGTTTCTCGCTCTGAGAATACACACGTAATACACAGCCGCAATACAATACCCTCATATATACAAGGGGGTTTCCTTCTAGGTCAAAAAACCATAAACTAAACATAACTTCTACTGTCAGATCATCTGCCTATGAACGGCCCAGATTGACTAGAAATTACTATACTTTTATAAGGCAATTTTACATCTATTTTTAGCTTCGGGGGCGCTGCCCCCGAAACCCCCGACCATGGGGGGGCTCCAAAAAGCTCCATTGAGCCCCCTGGACCCCCCACGGCAGCGATTAATTATGGGTGGCATTGCTACCCCTTTTAAGGTACAGGGGTCCAATGTTGTGATACAAAGTAAACAAGATAATCAGGCTCCACACCCAACAATCTCCCACTTGGAGACTGATTGTAGCAACTCCACTGCTGATTCATTTGCTGGACAATGACTCCTCTTTGGACATGGCTGTTCCTCATCTTCATCGTCATCCTTGAAGACCAATTGAAACTGAGCACATTCTCAGTTTCTCCCTGGTTACAACTTTTGTTAGCATATCTGCAGGATTTTGGCTAGTGTGTATCTTTTCCAGTTTCAACTCTCCATCTTCCAATACTGACCGTATGAAATGGTACTTGAGATGTATGTGTTTAGTCCTGGAATGAAATGTTGAGTTCTTTGCAAGATGAATGGAACTTTGGCTATCACTATATAACGTGCCCATATCATGCTTCTTACCCAATTCACCCATAAACCTTTGTAACCAAATCATTTCTTTACTAGCCTCTGTAGCAGTAACATACTCGGCTTCTGTTGTTGAAAGTGCAACAACACTTTGGATTTTTGAAACCCAGCTGACAGTTGTTCCACCTACAGTAAATACATATCCTGTAGTGCTCCTCCTGTTATCTCTGTCACCTGCCATATCTGCATCAACATATCCCTATAGAGCAATTTTTGAACCACCAAAGCATAATGCTTGATTTGTGGTACCTCTCAAATATCTGAGAATCCATTTTACTGCCATCCAATGTTCTTTTCCTGGATTGTTCATGTACCTGCTTACAACTCCCACTGCATGTGCAATATCAGGCCTTGTGCAGACCATTACATACATTAAGCTTCCAACTGCTGATGCATATGGAACTTTAGACATATATTCCATTTCTTCGTGGGTCTTGGGGCACATCTCCTTACTAAGTTTGAAATGGCTAGCAAAAGGTGTACTAACTGGTTTTGCATTCTACATATTAAATCTTTTCAACACCTTTTCTATGTACTCATTCTGAGACAGTGTTAATTTGCGATTTTTCCTATCTCTAGTTATCCTCATACCAAAGATTTGTTTTGCAACTCCCAAATCCTTCATTGCGAAGGAATTTGCCAATTTTCTTTTGAGCACATTTATTTCCTGCATGTTAGATCCTGCAACAAGCATGTCATCTACATACAATAACAATATAATATAGTTGCCATCATTTTTCCTTTTTAGATAAACACAATGATCAGAGTGACATATAGTATAACCTTGTTCAGACATAAACTTGTCAAATTTTAGATACCACTTCCTTGGAGCCTGTTTTAAGCCATACAAGCTCTTCTTTAACCTGCACACCAATTTTTCTTTCCCTTTGACCTCATATCCTTCTGGTTGCTGCATGTATATCTCTTCCTCCAAATCTCCATGGAGAAATGTTGTCTTTACATCTAACTGTTCAAGATGTAAATCTTCCGCTGCTACAAGACTTAAGATAGTTTTGATTGAAGTCATTTTAACAACAGGAGAAAATATTTCATCAAAATCAATACCTTTCTTCTGTGCAAACCCCTTCACCACAAGTCTAGCTTTGTGCCTCTGTTTTCCTCCATCTTCTTCCTTCAACTTGTAAACCCATTTATTCTGCAATGCAGTTTTACCTGCAGGCAACCTGACTAAGTTCCAAGTCTGGTTATGCATTAAGGAGTCCATCTCTTCTTCCATGGCTAGCTCCCACTTCTTCCTGCTTTGAACCTGCATTGCTTCTTCATAACATTCAAGTTTACCAGAATCAGTCAACAATAAATAATATAATGAAGGAGAGTATCGTTCAGGGGCTCTACTTATCCTGGTAGATCTTCTAACACCACTTTCAGGTGTTTGAGGTGCCTGTTGCTGTTGTGGTGGTTGTTGCTGCTGTGGTTGTTGATTATTATTATTTTCAGGCACCTTTACTTTTTCAGTTATCTCATCAAGAACCGTGTATTCTTTGCTTTCTTTTTCCTGTTTCTTTTCCTGCAACTGATTCTTATACAAGACCTTTTCATTGAATATTACATCTCTGCTCCTAACGATTTTGTGATTTTCATAATCGTATAACCGATATCCAAAATCATTAACACCATATCCAATAAAGGTACATTTCTTTGATTTTTCCTCAGGCTTTGTTCTATTTTCTTTATTAATATGGACAAAGGCCTCACAACCAAAAGGCTTTAAAAAAGAGTAGTTTACATTTTTACCTGTCCATGCTTCCTCTGGAATACCACCATCTAAGTAACTTGAAGGCCCTATGTTTATTAAATAAACAGCAGTATCTACAGCATCTGCCCAAAATTGTAAAGGTAATCCTGCATGCAATCTCATGCACCTTGCACGCTCCATGATTTTTCTGTTCATTCTTTCTGACACACCATTTTCTTGTGGTGTTCTTGGAACTGTCTTCTCTCTGTGAATTCCATGCTCTGAACAGTAGCTATCAAAATCTTTGTTGCAATATTCACCTCCATTTTCTGATCTGAGACACTTCAACTTCTTTCCTGTCTCAATCTCAACCAAAGCTTTCCATTTCTTGAAAGTATCAAATACATCAGATGTATTTTGAATACAATAAATCCATGTTTTTCTAGTTGCATCATCAATAAAAGTAACATAATAACGAGAGCCACCGAGAGATGATACCTGAGCAGGTCCCCGTACATCTATATGCATAAGCTCCAATTTTTCGCTCTTCTTTTCTTTCCCAACTCTGAGAAATCTGACTCTCTTTTGTTTTCCATAAATGAAATTTTCAGAGAAATCCAAATCAACATTCTTCAAACCTGGCAAAAAATTTCTTGAGTGAATAATCTTCATTCCCTTCTCACTCATGTGTCCGAGCCTATGATGCCATAATCCTGCATCTGCTCCTTTGGAAGTTAAAGCATTAACATAGTTAGAAATACCATTGCATAAATACAATGTACCAACCTTTTCACCTTTTGCTATTACCAGCGCTCCTTTGGTGACCTTCCAAGTTTTATCTGTGAAATTTGTCACACAACCTTCACTGCCTAACTGCCCTGTTGAAATCAGATTTTTCTTCAGATCTAGAACATGCCTTACCTCCTTTAGTAGCCATTGGTTTCCATTCTGTTGTTTTACAAGAACTTTACCCATTCAAACAATTTTACAGGGTTTATCATCACCCAAACGAACTTGTCCAAAATCTCCTTGAACATAGTCATGAAAATATTTCTTATCAGGTGTGGCATGGAATGAAGCCCCTGAATCTACAACCCAAGAATCATTAACATTTTCGAAAGAAAGAATCAAAGCATCTTGTAACACATCACCTGTCACATTTGCTTCATGATTGTTTTCTTGTTGTGTGTCTCCTTCTTTTCCCTTCCAAGATCTACAATCTTTCTTTAGGTGTCCTCTCTTTCCGCATTTCCAGCACACTATCCCCGATCTGGACTTGGATCTGCCTTTCCTTGATTTACTACGATAACCCGAGCTCTTTCCTCTTTCCATTCTTCTTCCCCTAGACTCTGCACTCAAAGCATTACCCGATGTCTCACTAGAGCTTTTCCGTCGCATTTCCTCGCTAAGGATAGCACCGACAACATCATCAAACTTTAAAGTACTAGATCCAGAGACAGAGTTACTAATGGCCATAACTAAACCATTCCAGTTTTCTGGAAATGAGCACAGAAATAAAAGAGCCCTAACTTCATCATCAAAGTTTACCCCTACAGAACTTAACTGACTGGTAACTGTATTAAAATCATTTAAATGGTCTGCAACAGATCCACCTTCCGACATCTTCATATTAAATAATTGTTTCATAAGAAATACCTTGTTTGAGGCTGAGGGTTTTTCATATAGTTTCGCCAACGTCTGCATCAAACCCTCTGTTGTTGTTTCCTTCGAAATATTGAAGGCGACTGATGCTGCAAGGCACAAACGTATTGTTCCGAGTGCCTTTCTATCAAGAATGTTCCATTCCGCGTCTGTCATGGCCGCCGGCTTCTTTGTTTTTCCGCTCAATGGTAGGTATAGATCTTTCTGATACATATAATCTTCCATCTGCATCTTCCACAGCGGGAAGTTTTGGCCATTAAATTTCTCGACCCTAAACTTACCATCGTCCGCCATTGCTCCCACTCGAACCAGGAACCCTTCTTTCTTGTGAGTTTATCAGCCAAATATACCTTCGGCTCTGATACCAGTTGTTAGAAAATTAAATATTATGGAGCAATGCAACACATAAAATATGCGGAAAATACAAGCACACAAAACACATAAAACTAGAGAGACACAGATATACGTGGTTCACCTAGTTTGGGCTCGTCCACCCAGAGCAGCCCGATCATTCCCTTTCTATTATCCAGAAACCTTAAAAGTGAAGGGCCTAAAACCATTGTGATAGAATCTGGTTGTAATATCCTCTGTTCTCTCTCACAGTCTCCTATCTATTTCTCGCTCTACGAATACACACGTAATACCTAGCCGCATTACAATACCTAACCACAATACAATACCCTCATATATACAAGTGGGTTGCCTTCTAGGGAAAAAAACCCCTAATCTAAACATAATTTCTACCGTCAGATCATCCGCCTATGAACGGCCTAGATTGACTATAAATTACTATACTTTTACGAGGCAATTTTACATCTGTTTTTAGCTTCGGGGGCGCTGCCCCCGAAACCCCCCTCCAAGGGGGGGCTCCGAAAAGTGCTACCACCCCCCTTGGATCCCTCATGACAGCGATTAATTACGGGCAGCGTTGCCGCCCCTTTTAAGGTACAGGGGTCCGATGCTGTGATACAAAGTAAACAAGATAATCAGGCTCCACACCCAACATTCCACTTCCTTAACTGCACTTAGGGAGTTGAATCATATCATAGTATCCTCTCGTCGCATGTATATCCGAGCGGACTGGTTAACTTGCGTAAATGTGGGAGGAGGGTGTTACAACCAAGGTAGGTAGGAGGATGGTGTTACAGCCAAGGAAAATGGATTGACAGTCATCAAAATCTTGTAGGTGGCAGTGAATTATGATTTATTGTCATATAAATATGGCCATTCAAAAGTCTCGTGCCCACAAGAGTCGAGAACTATGTTAAATTCCAAAATCAGGGGTTGAATAAGGGACTCAACAACATGATTAGTGTTATCATTCTTGTATTTAATTTTCGAACAGAATTGTTGAAGATTTATGGACCATTTCCAAAGGAAATAGTTTTGCAAATTCTCTTATAACTTCATAAATTAAAGATGCTATTGATCTATGTGGATGATTTCCTACTTTCCCATAAAATAATGTTTCCATTACCGTTAGGCCTACATGATTTGTAGGAATTTGTCTTGATTTCAAGTAGGTGTTGTAGTTCTAGCACTATGAGGAATGATTTAGAGCAAAGGAAATGTTTCGATTAAATGAATGCATTCTATTGTGACTTAGACCAAAAAACTTTGAGTTTTCTCTACTCTTGGTAACTTGACTTAAGGGCTAAGTTATATGATGGAACCCCAACATGAATCTTCGATATAAATTAGCAAGGCCCAAGAATTTGTGACACTTTGCTAGATTCATTGAGGCCATCCAATCTTGAATGTCTTAGATATTATTTTGATTCACATGCATACCTTACTCAAAAATAATGTAACCTAGATATTGGACCTTGTTCATGCCAATGGATCATTTTTGAACGTTAACACATAGCTTGTGCTACCACATAGTGTGAAGGACCTATTGAATATGTTACAAGTACTCTCTACCCAACTCTTGTTTAAGATGAGGATATCGTCCAGATATATAACCACGAACGAGTTGGTGAAAGATTTCCATCTACCTCATCAAAGTTGCGGGGGCATTTTTCAAACCGAAGAGCATGACCGACCACTCAAAAATACCCTCCTTGGAATTGAAGGCAGTATTCCATACATTTGTGGGTTCTATTGGAAATTGGTGATAAGTCATAATTCAAATAAATATCGTTGAAGTACTTGAACCCCTTGTGTTGGTCAAGAAGGTCATTAATCCATGGCATTAGGTATATGTTCCTGACGGTTATTTTTTTCAAAGCCTAAT
Organism: Pinus albicaulis; assembly: GCA_034641835.2. Taxonomy (NCBI): domain Eukaryota; kingdom Viridiplantae; phylum Streptophyta; class Pinopsida; order Pinales; family Pinaceae; genus Pinus; species Pinus albicaulis. The sequence continues at coordinate 1,034,920,736 of CM076581.1, read as the reverse complement.
AAATAATGCAGAGTCTATAAATCCCATTCTTCTTTTGTACGAGTACAATTGGGCTACCACAAGGTGAGGAACTTGGTTATATGTTCCCCTTTTGTAGCAACTTTTGGATTTCCACTTGATTTCCTCATTTTCTATAAGAGATAGAAATTAGATTATCACATTACGTGGAGATGCATTAAGGGTCATATCAATCGAATGCTTGACCTGACAATGAAAAGGTACCTCAATGAGTGAGGAGAATATGTATCTCTACTCTTCCAAGACCTTTTTCGCTTTCTTCTAATATGTAGACGAGCCCTTTCTAGAGGTCGTGATATTCCACTTACTTTGAGAGTGAATTGGGGAGAAAAAAACTTCCTAGTGTGGTTGATGATCTTACTACATTGCTTAACAAAGATCAAATAAATTTCAGTAGGTGGGGATACTTTTAGTATCCGGTATATTTTTCCACCCAAATTAATAATCAAAATACAAGGTATGTTTGGCCTAACAAAACATCACAAACTGCAAGGGGAGCAACATCACAAGATACCTCATATGTGAAAGGATTAATGTTGTAGGGTAGGCGAAACTATTACCTAACACAAATATCTTTCCCTTGTTGGATTCACCCAATGGTGTATGGCTACAAGTGTAGTGCTGTCAATAGGCCAAACCTCTTAACGACCTCTGCTGATATGAGGTTATTTTGACTCCCACTATCGATAGTGAAATGCATCAGAGCACCTTTTACCCACATTTATGAATGGAAGAGATTCTCACCTTCCCCTGGATCTTCGTGCTCACTTTGTTGAGGCTTGGTGTTGGTAACAATGGTACTAGGTTTTGCATCAATGATTTTTTTCCCCTTATTGAGTTTTGGTTTAGATTTAGAACCTGCATTTGACTCTGAAGCTTTTAGCTTGACCACTAGTGATTAATTTGTGCGACATTCATTTTTTTTATGAGTGGCGCTCTTGTGGAACTTACACCACTTTCCCATGTTTTTATTCATCTTTCCATTAATATTATTTTCTTGCAACTTTGGTTGGTTTTCCTAGAGTGTTTAAACCTAGCTTTGTCCTTTTTTTCCCCTTTGGGGGTGCCCTTCCTCTACTTTAGATTTAGAGGTCTATAGTCTCACTTATTTAGTTTAAATTTTTTCTCAATTTTGATATCATATCGATATGTTGCACCAAGCAAGGAGATGTCGAGGAACTCCATTTATGCCTAAATGTATTTGTGTAGAAGGCCATGGTACTTGAGCACTATATGTCACTTAAAGTCCTTGATACCCATCTCCATGCGTAGGGTATGAAATATATTCCTGAACTCTAGCACTTCTTGGTCCCTTTCTTGTCATAGTTTGGTCCATTTTTTGTACTTGTCTTCATAGCTTTCAACAAGGTAATATTTCTCCTTAACAACATCCCTAAAAGAGTTCCAAGAGGGTGCACCTATAAATAGTGGGGATTGCTCTATGGATTTCTTCTCAAAATAAGTTTCCCAGTAGTCCTTGACATGGGGGGTGGTCTTAAGGAGTGCAAAAGTAATATTTTCTCTATAAAAAATGTTATGCATCGAAAAATATCCTTCCAAAAAATATAACCATTTATCTTGAGCATTTGCATCTATTTGGCCTTCAACTATAGGAATATAAAAATTAACATGTACCTTAAAGGGGTGGCACCTTTGAAGTGGTTTTCAGATGAATATGTGTTGTTTATTTGTATCCATTGAAGGATCTTGGAAAAATTATCCTTCGTCTCATTCATTTGTCACTCGATGGCTTCTTTGAGCAATAATTTGATATGATATCCTGAACCCTCATCATTATTTTATATATCCATGGGAGACCATTTGGGCTCATGAGGTTGGTCTTGCAAGGGTTCAATCAGTTTGATTCTCAATTCCTTATAACCCAACCTCATTGGGGGCATGCACAAAAAAAACCAAGAAAGAGTAAACAACTCTCATACCAATAATTCAAATTTAAGAAGGGAATGAAATGAAATACAAATTTAAAACTAAACATGGAGATAACGTGAAACTGAACTTCAATTAATGTGTGTATATATATATATATATATATATATATATATATATATATATATATATATATATATATATATATATATATATATATATATGCTACATGTGTTCTTTAATTGTGTTAAAATGAGGCTCAAATTCCTATTTATCATGAAGAAACAATGGTCCACAGGTATTGGATAAACGATGATTGGGTGCGTTGTTAAGGAACTTCTAGATGCTAAGTCTTTGGTTAAATTCTCAACCCTATTTGGGCGTTATTCTTGAACATGACCATGATGTAGCCTCACTAGTGTGTAACCTACAAAAAATTCACGAAGAAACAATGAGAAACCTTAAAAATCCAAAACCCTAACCTAAGAAAATGAAGTGCCAAAGGTTTATGGGCTCTGATGGGGTAAGTTGGAATGTCAGCTTCCCAAAGTTGTAACTTTGGCATACGATCTATGTTTGGTGCGCATGATATCCCATTCATAAGGTCTATCTAACTAGAAAAACTTATTACAATTTATGGTAGTTTATAACTATCGTCAACTTGTTTCCCCAAAAAATATGATTTAGGGCCTTGAAATAGCTCTAAAATTTCAAGACCTAAAAACTACCAAAATAATAAATTGTGTTGTGACCTAGTGGAATAGGTTGGTGGCCACCAATATCCACCTAGATCATTGAGACATTATAAATTAATAATATGATTCAATATATCAAATTAACGACAATCATGAGGGGATTTTGGTGTTTTGGAGATCATCTATGAGTTACTCCAAAGTAGTCAAGAATCTGACAGTAATATTGGATTCACATTATTCTCTAAGGTAACCAAGTGTCTTGCAATTCAATAAGGTTATTGTATTCATGAAATTACATAATTTGTATTTCCAATTTGCAAAGAAATTTTCGAAAGAACCAATGAAAACACCCCCCCCCCCAGCCCCCCAAAAAAAAATATCAAATGTTTATCTAGAATCTAAAGAAGTTCAAATTCTACGAATTGGTACTTGAAAATAGAGAAGGAGGGAATATTTGGCCCAAGAACGTTAACAAAACATGCCATGCCATCCCAAACTAGGAAAAAATGGCCACTAAATGCTCAATGCCTATGTGACCTCTTCGTTGGTTGGGGGCATGTGCTCATGATGGACATCATGCCACTTTTGGGGCAAGCATTACCATGCAAGCATCCATCATTAATTTTAAAATCAATATCAAAATATATGTAGTCAAATATTGAATTACTTATTATGTTACATTTATGGGTTTTTTAATTTCATTTTAAAATTAAATTATTGATTTCTCAACATACTCACTCTAGGTTATAAAATTATTCTAGTTTCTCAAATTAATTGTGTCCAGAGGCTTATTCTACCTACTATTATGAGGCAAATATGTAATTCCTTGCTAGAGTTGGCACATGTTCATTTTAAAATGAAAAATAAAGTATTTGAACTAATGTTGCACTGAGGCATTAATAAAAATATAATAATCATAAAAAATAATAGCGATTCAAAAAATAATAAAAATTAAAATTAATAACCGTAATAAATAGATTCAATTCAATTTTTTATATTATGGTTTTGTTTTTATTAATAAAATTACAAACAATTTCTCTTTGAAAAAGTTCATAATATATCTCTGTTCTTGGAAAAAAATTGTGGGAGCTTTGAAGACTATTTTTGGAGTTCCTGAGTTCTCACAACTCAACGATTGGGTTAGGGATGTGAATCATGACATTTTCTTAAAAAGAGGAATTACAAAGTTGTCACAGTTTCAGTGTAGTTAGTAGAAATTCATAATTACTTTTCTGTTGTATGCAAGCTTCATAAATTCAGAATAGGAAAAATTCATAAAAGTTCTTCATGAGTCCTAGACTAAAAAGTAGTTCTGGATAATTCTTATTGAACCTCTATTTCTAAAGATCCAACCCTAGGGTTGGGAATACAAAGCCTATAGAGAAATATGTTGAACTGCCCACAAAACATGAGCCTATGTTGAAACCTTCCCAGGAAAAAAACCCAAAGACATCCTTAACAATGATATCCTTAATTGATAAATTGGATCAATCTCTTGATGGGTTAGGAAGCATGTGGCACCTCGATGTAAGGGCAATATCTAGAATTTCATAATAATGAGTATTTCTTTTGTTGTTTATGTATATATATCACATAACATTGTGTGTGCATATTGTATGTGACAATTAATGCTTAAACATTAGAGTCTGCTTTTTCTCTTAAAAATAACTAGAGAAACATATGTAAAATTGTTTCTTTGTATTTTTAACCTAGGTTGTTTCAAAGACTGGTCATGTGTTAGAGAATTGATAACAAACTTGACATTATATATATATATATATATATATATATATATATATATATATATATATATATAATGGAAAGACTCAGGGAAAGAGACATCGCAAGATTATATTTATATAATAAAAAAATATTTTTTATTTTATTTTTATTTTAATTATTATTATATAATAGTAAACCTCTAGCCCTTTAGGACACTTTTAGCCAAAATTCCCACTTTTCAAAAACTGAAACATAGTAAAATACATATCACATCTAAAAAAATGGCTCATATATGTAATAATAATTCATATTAGTTACTATTATATTTTAGAATTTTATATTTAAACTTACAACAAAAATATCAACTATATTTATTATTAGAATTTTAATAAAATAAAAAACAATACCATTAATATTTACTTTAAATAGTATTATTAAGATCTATTAAATAGTATTATTAAGATCTATTAGCATTATTAAAATAAATAATATTATTATTAATTAATATATATGTATTTTAAGTTTGAATCTACTCAACATTCAGAAAAATCAATTTAGATGCACAAAATTTTTTCAAAATTTAAATTAACAAAAATTAAACCTTTTTATCAAATTTACATAAATTTTAATTTGAAAATAAAATTAATATATTAAAATATTATATTATTGGTTATAATATATTTCTGCATTATCTATTTCTTTTAACATTTATTCTTCATTTCAAATTAACTAATTTATATCCATTTAAATATTCAAAAACTTTAATGCATAATGTTTACATTAATACTTCATTATTTAATTATTTATATTTTAAAAAAATTTAAATTATAATATATTTCTGCATTATCTATTTCTTTTAACATTTATTCTTCATTCAAATTAACTAATTTATATCCATTTAAGTATTCAAAAACTTTAATGCATAATGTTTGCATTAATACTTCATCATTTAATTATTTATATTTTTAAAAAATTTAATAAAATTTAGAAAAAAAAAATTAAAAATTTAATAAAATTAAAAAAAAAAAAAAAAAATTGTTTAGACAATATTTAATCAAATAACTATCTCATACGAACATCTATTTTTTCTATTTCAAATGAAAAGAACCCAATAATAGTGGTGTGTAACCGGATGGATCAAGGATACCCAACGATATCTTTGTTTCAATTTCAAAGGCAAGAAGAATAACAACCGATGCATTCCTTCATAGATAGTTTAATGCATTTGATTCTCATGGAAATGCTGCATAACGACACTTTATATTGTAAAAAAATTATCCTATCTGGGTTAAAGAGTCCAATTATAATTTGTTTTCATAAAAAGTGGAATATATAGTTAAATTGTCATTAGGTATACCTCTGCCCACTAGAAACTGTCGCCACAACAAAAAATGGTCGATACAGGAAAAGACAAACAATTAGTACCGTAATATCGTAGGAAAAGATTGCATAAAGACTTGTCATTTTGAAAAAAATTCAACACAGACAATGATTTCAATATTCAATAGAACTAAAGTTATTTCGCTGTAACCTTTACCATCTCGCAACGAAGACTCTATATGCCCAACCACCACTACTACACTAAATGTTTAAGGCATTTATTTAAGAAAATAAATCTTCTCCTCTAAAAACTCACTTTTTATTTTACATTAAAATTTAATATTAATTGAATTGTCTTAAATATAAAATTTAAGACTAAGTAGTTTGAGTCAAAAATAGTTGAGACAAAACTTTATATTTAAAACAAAAACAATTTGAGACAAAAATATTTTTAAGACAAAAACAATTTAAAACAAAAATTTTTGAAGACAAAACTTTATATTTAAATTTAAGACAAACAATTTGAGGCAAAAATATTTTAAGACAAAAGCAGTTTGAGACAACAATATTTTAAGATAGAACTTTATATTTAAGACAATGGCAACTTAAGACAATGACAATTAAGATGAAACTCATTTAAGACAGTTAGCAATTAAGACAAAACCATTAGCACTCTGGAAGTTTGCACTCCATGAGTGGATAGTGGATAATTATATTTTATTTATTTATTTATTTTTTGTCAATTTGGTAGTGCCTCGCTATTTTCTATTTATAATTTGAAAGCAGGTTACAAAAATAAAATTCAGTCTGTGGCCTCAACCTGCCCGTAGAAAACCAGCTCTGTTGGCCACCTTAGAGCGTGAAAATCCAACCAAAATTGAAACAGTTTCATTCGACCATGTACTTCATTAGCTAACTGACTATTTACTCGATTATCTACAAGTTTATGGATTGATATATGTCCTTGCAAAAAACAAGAATGCATATGATAAACATGAGTAAACTCTAAAACTGCTATCCATCAGAGGAGTCAATCAGTGTTGGATCTTTTACTGTGGATATAGGCATATCCACTTGTTGCAGCTATTGGAGTTGTTTCTCAATTCTGCCTACACGATCATCAATTCTACTGATCCGATCAGTAGCCTGATACTGAGTGATTTTGATGTGGTTCAACTGATTAACAATATCCTGTAACAAATCCACTACTCGTGGTTCAATCTTCTCTTGATGAGGGGGAAAACTCTGCATAGCTTTAGCCGAGAGGCATTTTACAATCCAGTAAGTATCAACTGTTTGATGAAATAGTGATAAACGGCCACGGGTATTGCCAGGATCTGTGATGAAATCCATGATTTCTGCTTCAGCAACATTATCTTCTTCATCAGTTTGAATTTCCTTCTCCCATCCTCGAATTTCCTGTCTGACAGTGGAAGAATTGCCAATAACATAATTTTCAGAAAGGTTTTGTAAAACCTCTTGTCTCATCTTCCTTCCTCTTTTCTTGAGGCTAACTTCAGGCTATACCTGCTTCTGTTTGCCTTTATCAGGATTAACGGCTATGGGGTTACAAGTTTGTCTCTTGACCATGATGAAGACTAGCCCCCGCAAAGCAGCTTGTCTGATGCAGGGTATGGCTGCCTTTGTCCTCCTGTGCTTCCTCAGAGTTTCCACTGTAGATGAACAATGCATGGAAGAATGAAGTTGCCAATTCAAATAACCTGCCATCGCTAGAAAATTCCCTTGCCTGCCTAACATCATAGGCTGTCTTCTCGTAAACCTTATTAATCCCTTATCTCCCGCATGCGGCCATAAGCGCGGTGAGTACTACCTCATCATGGTTAATAAAGACAGGAATGACGGAAACCACCCACCTGTCAATTGGTTTCTAATTACAATCTAGAACGATGCGCACCCCGATCGGGGGATCATTGCTCTACATTGTCTCTGAGATCCTTTTGTAAAATAATTTGAAGGGAGTGTAACTCAATTTTCCAGATTTCATCAGTTGGTCGAGCCTCCATAGATCTATAAGAGTTTTTACATCCCCAATTGGCCAAATAATCTGCCGCCTTATTTCCTTGTCTACGAATGTGATTTGGAATCAAATATTGGATGTCTTTAATCAGTATGCTTATTTCCTGAATGAGAGTTGTTGTTTGCCAACTTTTGGTGATTTTATCCTAGGGCGACCCTTGTTGTAACTTATTGAGAACACCTGTAACCATTGCAGAATCTCCCTCCACAATAAGTCGTTGGTAATTTTCTCTAATGGCAATAAGTAGGCCTTGTTTTACTGCCATTAGTTCTGCTTCATTATTTGTGGCAAAGCCCAAATCTGAGGCATAAATATGACAGACTTCCCCTTGAGAGTTTCGAAAAATCCCTCCAGTACCTACTTGACCTGGGTTTCCTTTTGATGCTCCATCATAATTGAGTTTAAGAAATCCATTTTGAGGGGCCTGCCACTGTTCCTCTATTGTTTGATGTGGCGGTTTGTACTTCTAGAGATTTTTATATAACATTTGAGGTTTTAAATTTAAATAGGCCAGCATTTGAGCTTCCAAACCTTCAGCTTGCCAATCTTCCTCAGACCAGCTTTCCACTAAAATAGTTTCACGAATATTTTCAATTAATCGCTGCCAGATTTGATTCATGGGTTGTTCTTCATCTCTAAAAACCCTATGATTCCTTTCTTTCCATATATTCCAAAGAAGAAACCCAGGTGATAGTTTCCAGGCTCTGTTCAGCACTTGACATTTAAAACCTCCCTTTTTCCAAGTTCAGATAGTTTCCGTGATACTCTGATTATTTTGATCAGTTTGTCTGAATAGTTGTTCTAAACGTCGCCAGAGAGTCTATACCGTTGAGCAGGTATTGAGAACATGTTCTATTGTTTCAATTCCTGCATGACATAGGTAGCATCGGGATGGACTAGACATTCCTCGCTTCTATAAATTTTCCCATGTCAAAACATTATGGTGGCTTAGCAACCATAGAAAATATTCTACTTTTGGCCAATGTTTTAATACCAAAATTTTCTGCCATAGTGTCCGTGCATTGTGCTGAGCATTTTGGATTGAATATTATAGCCTTCTTTGATAGTGAACATTCATTTTGTCTGATAGCCCCATCTGAGAATATCTGAACCATTTGCATGACGTAATTTCCTGGATTTGAGTTCTTTGGCCAAGTTTTCCCATTGTTGCGTGTTCGGAGCTTTCAACCAATGAATTTTATCTTTCCATTTCCTCCACTGATTATTCTATTGCAGACACCAATAATTGTGAATAAGCTTGTTGTTTGGTGTATTGGTGAAAAGAAAAATTTCCCCCAAATCAAGCCGGCTGAAAAATTTCTCTCTTTGCTGCCATGAATCTTCCCAAAAGAGAGTTGTACGACCTTCCCGTACTTCCCAAAAGTTGTGCGAACGAATTAAGTGCCTGGTCATTGCTACCAGATTCCAAATTGATGAACCTCTTGGTACTATATCCACTTTCAATTTACCTAAAACTGTGTGTGGCATATCATATTTAGTGACCCATATACTCTTCCATAGGTCATGTCCACCCTGAATCCATTTCCACCAAAGTTTAGCTCCCATTACAGTATTCAAAATGAAAGGATCACGAAGTCCCAATCCTCCTGCAGATTTCAGTTTGACTAATTTATCCCAAGTTACGAGAGCCCACTTCCTATTGACTTGCACACCTTGCCATAAAAATTTCTTGAACAGACTCACCAGTTGATTACAAATCCCTTTAGGACAAGCTCTTCCAGACAGTTGGTAAAGTGGAAGGGTTTGAAGCACATATTTTAACATAATGAGTCTAACAGGCGCGTTAAGAACTCGGAATGCCCAATTATGAATTCTTTTCTCCACACGGAGAATGAAGTCCTTCCAATCTGCATTATATTCAAACCACATGAAATTTAATCATGTCAATTTTATTTATTTTATATTATATTTTTCCTTTTTCATTAAACCACATTCAAAATATATAATAAATAAATAGATAAATAAATATATTTTTTTGTGTTGGCCACTCAAGGGGATTTAACTTTGAATCTCATGTTTTTACATAATACTTCATAAAAAGGTGATTGTCAAATGAGTTACATTCCATGAACTAAAATTGTTTATTTTTTTAAATATGTGAAAAATTTTTAATTACTTCAACTAAAACTTTGATATAAATTTGCAAGAAATTATATACAATATAACGATAAAAAAAAAGTAAATATTTTCACAATTGTTTTCAATATATATATATATATATATATATATATATATATATATATATATATATATATATATATATATCAAAACTATATATAAAAATAAAACAAAAATATAAACTCACTCCATATACATACATTTAAGCAACTAATTTTTTTCTTTCTAAATGAAAAATCAAAATTTTGATTCTTTGTGTAACTCTTATAGTCACATATATCATTTTAACACCAACAAATATATCAAGAGATAAATAACAATAATTTCCTATTTCTCGGATAAATTTTATTTTTTAAAATTATTCTTATTGTAAAAAAACATATATATATATATATATATATATATATATATATATATATATATATATATATATATAATGCAGTTTAATATTTTTTTATATTAATTTATTATTAGGTATTACGATGTTGGTAAAAATTTTCATCTCGTAATTAGAAAACCATGAATGTATTATTAAGAAACCAAGTAATATTAGTAATTGATTATCATTTCAAACTAGGGAATAACTGTTATATGATTTATATTCCTCACTTAAAAGAGATATATGTAAACCCTCGACGTGTGTGTTTAAGTTGTTAGATTTTGATGGCAACCTGGCCTCATCGCGCGAGGGCATTTTTCCTCACCATGGGGACGCACCTGCATCTTGCATGAGGGATTTAAGCGTGCATCACCAGGAAGGACGCCGACACCTACAACATGCAATCCTGCATCCTGTACCTTGGCTCCTACAATTTTCACTTTGGCCATATATGACCAATGGCTCCAATTCTCATTCTCATTCGCTCCAGTTTTCATTCCCATTCCGTTGTGCCTCTGTCCTCTGCTTTGTAAGCCTCTATCTTGCCTCCGCCCAATGCGCTGCTCCTCAACCACCCTTTGAGCTTTCCTTCCCTGCCCTGCAAGCCCATCAGTCCATCGAAGCAATGCCACGCCAACACCGTATCTGATGCCGCCGCAGAGGAGGTAGAGGCTCTCCCTCTCGCCCTCCATCTTCGGTTATGGTAGAGTGCTCCATGGCCTTCTCTGTGGCTGTGGAAGATCTATATGTCTTTGAACCCCAATTTCTCTCTGCTCATATTTCAATTCGCCTCCCTGAGGCGCAGCTCAGCCACTCCGGCTTCGACAAAAGGAAATTCCTTCGAAAGTCAACTCTTTCACGCTCCTCCTCCCCTCGACCAAGGGAAACAGTCGGTATTCATGTCAAAAGTGTGGAGGATGCTTCAAATAATGGAGGGAGTAGCTCTGCGGAGGGTGCCCAACAAAAAGTCACAGAAGCAGACAAAGGTGCATGCTCAACTTCAACTCCAGAACTGACTCTCTAGCTCTCCAAGAAGGATGATACCTTGTCTGACTACAGATGTTTCATAGTTGAAGAAACTCCTCAAATTGAGCATCATGATATACAGGACCAATAGCTGCAGAGCCATGAATCTCCTCTTTCTTAGTTTTTACATGCTTCTCTATTGTTTTTTTGTCTATCTTTCTATTTTCCAGCAAACTTTGTCATTCAGTTTTATGTTAATAGCTGGTTTCCCCAAGAAGGGCAACTCTCTCTTTGAAATGTTGAACTCACTAAGGGTTGGTTTCCCCCTGAAGGGAAGCCCACATTTTGAATTTTTGAAATGTCTTCATCCAACAGGGGTTGGCTAATTTAGCAACCCCTGTTCCGAAGCTTGAATGTATTTTTTGTACAATATAATATAATTTAGCATTACATAGAAAAAAAATAGAGATATATGTAAAGAAATTTTGAAGGAGGTTGAAAGATTACCTCTAGCATAAACTTTAATTTAACCTAAAAACCCATTTTCATTCCCTTATAGTCACCCATATCAGAGGCTAACTTAGTGCACCCTGATGGCCCATCATTATAGGTTTGTGGTGCATCGCACTCATTTCATCTCATCAATTTTCTCAATATGAAACTATGTGATTATATACTACACTTCACTTTTTATATTTCACGATCATTAAAATTCATAAGTTTAACACTTATTGAAGTATGTAGATAATAATTCCATACAATTATGCCTTAACATAACCAATATGAAAATGATATGAATAAAAATAATCTTATAGAATCAACAGCCTTATTGGTCTAACAGTTGTCAAATATTCAAATGTGTTACAATCAAGCGAACTCTAGTCTCTTATAACAATTTAAATTATAAGAGCACACGATTCATACAAACATATCACCAAATTTCCTATTTCATTTACAATCATCGATAGCAAATTTTTCATAGATAAAAATTGTTTCACTTGATAGAAATAGTAAGTACTCTTGTATGCATGCAACGTATGAAGAGTTAAATTAAGTGAAGGAAAACAAGTTAAGTCTAATTAAGTCTAATATTATAATTCAAGTGAGTCAAAGTTAAAAAGGTAATGACTTGTCAAGAAAAGCTAAGTGAAGGAAAAGAAAAATGTCGATTTATGTTAAAGTGAAGTTTGAAAAGTTTAGTTAAAGCATCAAGTCATAGTTTGCATGAAGAAAATAAAGTTAGAGTTTGCATGATTCCATATTTAGAAAGTTTAGTGCTTATATACTCATGGTTGGGTCATTATAATGTGAAGTAAGAAGAGAGAATTACAACAATTCGGTGGATGTATATGAGATAATAATTAATGAATAGAACTTATTTATTCAAGAAGAAGATTGTGTACTTATTTGTCTTGTGTTTGCATATTTATCCTTGCATCTAAATAACAAGTGGTATCAGAGCAAGGTTTAGAAAGGTTTCAAAGCACCAAACAAGTTAATAAGGTCATGAGCTACTTCCACTAAAAGCCTTGGCTATTGTGAGTAGTTTTCAAATCAAAGTTTGCATCCATTGGTCCATAAGTAGAAACTAGAGCTCATTGAGAGTTTGCATCCATACTAAAATTTTAGGGTGAGTAGCCTATAGAGCCACCACCATATCAAGAGGAAAGAGCCACCACCACTGACCAAAGAAGGAGTCTCCACTGTAAGTTGTAGCCATGAGCCTCCATAAGAATATGCATAGAAGAGCTTAGCAAAATTAATAGTAGTTGTTGGGAGCCACCGTTAAAGTGAAGGTTGAAATGTTTATTTTTAAATATAATCAAGTGTATGTGACATTAATTTCTAGAAGGCTAACACAATAAGGAAAGAAGGTAGAAGACAAAAGAAAGACTACAACCATGGGTCACAAAGTAAGAATGAAGGAAATGGAGAAAATAAATCAAGAGGAAGAGCCACAATATTTGAAGAGCTCGTAGAGGTGTTTGGTCTCAATCTAGTCTCCTAAATTGAGCTCATTTAATTGTCAACCAGGGTTGGTAAACTACTGAAGTGAAGTGTACTGTATGTACCTAGGTGCTTGTTTCCTAATGTGTTGTGTGTAGTTTTTTGTGATGTTTTTGGTCTTTTGTGATGATTTATGATGTTTTTGGTCTTTTGGTGGTTTTATGTTCACAAGGAAAATGCATAGAAAACTAATGGAAAGGAGCTGGTGGTCAAAAACAGAGTTAAGCCTAATTGATGGAATGACAAATGGAAAATGCAATTGGAAACACTAAAGCAGAATCAAATCTAAACTATGACTAAGTAAAAGCAAAGCTTGATAATGACTTTTAAGCAAATGATTCAAAACACAAACTAAACTTGAGAAATGATCACTAAGTATGCAAATCTTCTAACTAAATAGTTAAACACTAATCCTACAATGATACAACATTTTGTCCTTGATTAAAGATTTGAAACAGATTTGGAGGAAAAACATTGATATCATCCTAAGATCTTCTATTCTAGGACTAATTCCTAACTCTACTCTGCAAATTAATTGAATGTCACAAAACCTTGCTCAAAAGTTATTGATTTCTTTTCAAAGTAGTCTTTTGGAGGAGGGCTCTGTCTATGAAATGATAAGGAAATTGTAGAGATACTTCAGGCCTTAAAATGATGTTGTCTTCTGTTCATATGGTTATGGATTAATTGTAGATTTTAGAACAAGAAGATGTTTGTAAATAATGAAGGCTGTTTTGTTAATCTTAACAACTGAAGTAATTTATTGTGCAGTGGATGACAATCTGAATGTGAAGTGCAAGTGCAATGAGTTAATCTAAGAATGAATTTAAGATACCACTAATTTAGAACAATGCTGAACTACAAGTCATCATCAAACTCAAAACAAAGTAACTGAACATGAGTTAAGTGCAATTAAACTCTGGAGCATCCTAACTAAGCTACCATGCATTACTCTATGAAATTATATAGTCTATTTGTCCATCATTATTGATATTTTGGAAGAATTCCTTCTTTTGGAAGAGCTAGAACAATTCTGACTGTGTAATTGAGTGCAAATGCAAATATAAAGGACTGAAAGAAATGAAAAACTAAGATATCATATCCATATCCTACTCGTCATTATGATGTTTTGGGAAAGCGTTTAAGAGCAAAAACAGAGATGATACTTAGTACAAACACACAACTAAATCATTCATTATCACGGTCATGTCTTGGACTCTTAAGAATTTGTTGGAAGAGTTTCTTCTTGTGGAAGAGTGATTGGAACAAGTGTAACTGTGATGATGAACAACAAAAACTACAACTAAATCCTACAGTACTATAGCCATTTCCCATTCATCATTATAATTTATTGGAAGAGCTTCTTCTTGTGGAAGAGTTAGAATGAGTATAACTATAGTAGCTACTTAAAACAACTACGAATTCAACTTCAAATCTTACAGTACTATAGCCATTTCCCATTCATCATTATAATCTTTTGGAAGAGCTTCTTCTTGTGGAAGAGTTAGAATGAAGATGACTACATTAGTTAATTAAAACAACTATGAATTCAACTCTAAAAACGCAAAGGCAGCTAGAATACTTATCTATTTTACGCAAATAAAATCCGTGCAAGAGGCAGGGGCCCTCTACCACCTGACAGAATTCAACTCCAAATTAAATCAACGCCTTCAAAACAACTCTGTCTGCTTCATTAAAGATGAAATAACTTGAACATAACACTCTGCGTCTTCAGAAATGTAGCACATAATCTAAATAAAATCTAGCATAAAATCTAACATCAAATCTCGGTTTCTCAAGTGTTTATATAGAAAATGCACATAACAAGACTTGCAACAATTCAGGAACACTGTCTTTCCTTATCGGAATCACATTAGGACTCTTGAAGTGGCTGCGTGAAGAGGAAAAAGACATCTGGACTGAGACAGTCCTAATAGAAGTCTACTTTCCTAAATGTGTTCCCACGTTCCAAAACCATACCCAGAATTCGTTTCTTCCTCCATGATGAGCAACGAACCATGTAGACATGACGTGGATTATGCCCATATGCGGTTTTTCTCAAGAGGCCACCTGGAACATACCCAAACATGAAGACAGCTGCAGAATCGTCGGTTAGCTACGGAATGTCTGCATTCTGCAGCTAGTTCCGGTCAAAATGCTTTACAATGGAAAAAATCACAAAACTTAGCAAGTCAGTCATGTAAATCATTCTAAAAGTAATTTTAACCATATTCATTGATCAATTGGGTCTAAGATAGCAATGGACAAGGGAAAATGAGGTAAAATGAGATGAAATAAAGCACAATTTTGAGGCTCAACAAGAGGTTCTCTCCACAGTCGAGGCATCTAAAAGACAAGTAGGTGAAGTAGAAAAAATCGAGGATGAATGGATCCAGATAAATCCAGTAACACTTCCAAAATTTACTAGTAAAAAATATAATTTTTGGGGACTGTCAAAATGAAAACTTTTCTTCGATGTAAAGAGTTGATTGAGTATCAGTCTAGTAACCCATATCATGAAGTATGTTATATCTTAGTATTGTATCTTATAAAACATACATTGGATGAGAATTCCTTGGGCAAGGTAGCAAAAGCTACATCTTCCTAGGAAGCATGGAAGACCCTGGAAGTAGAATTTGGTATAAAGGAAATAACATAAAAAAACAAATTATGTTATAGTCTGTTGAAGAATCAATAGAAAGTTAACTACAGTTCTGAGATTAAATGAGCAAGACTCTAGGAGGAAAAAAAGGCTTGGATAATCCCACTCAAATGTGGATGATGGCCATAAAGACTAATAAAGTGAAACCCATCATGTAGACATGCATATGGATGAAGAAGACACATAAAATATTGTAGAGTGATAAGTTGAAGCCCCTACATGTGAGGTAGAGTAAGAACATATAAATGCTCGAGAACCCCACTGTAACATGGATGGTGAAGATGATGTTGAATCCCACTCTGATGAGACACATGTGGATGGTGACTGAAAAGTGAGCAGTGAATTAGTGAATCCAACAATAGTCCTTGCTGATGATGGTGAAGCTTCCAATAAAGAAGTGAATAACATGTGTGATCTAGTTGGTATAATTGTAGTTTATGATGACCTCTTTGCATCAGAGTTTGAAGCATCTAATTTTGAGAATAACAAAGATGATTTTTCATATGAAGTAATGGTTTGTAGAGCTGAATGTGCATATCTCATGAATCCAACAACAAATGATGAATTTGGTGAAGTTGAAATTGTTAATGAGCACATGCATGCTTAGATATATCACCATAAAGTGGATGAAAATTATGTTGATGAAATTTGTGGTCTCTTTTTCGAAACAAGGATTGATTGTCGAAATATGGAAAGTGCCATGTTTGATGAAGAATTGAAGGTTGAAGCTACCACTTAAGCAGCAAGTTGTAATAGCCTTGGTCAAAAATCCATGCAAAAGTTAATAAGGTAAAATAAGACCTTGGTCATGGGACACGTATTCTAAGTTGAATGTTGGGCAAAAAAATCCTAACGAGTGTTCATTTCGGTTTATTAATGGTTATGGAAATTGGAAAAGGAAATGGAAAAGGTTTTAGAAAGGCATGAGGCATTATTGGAATTTTATTTATGAAAATAATGGAAAATAGGAGAAAACAGAGGTGAAAGTTCATAGGTTTCATGTGAGGAGGAAAATGAAGAAATTAGGGGCCTCATTGATAAAAAGGTTTATGAGGATCAGTTGGTAGGTTTTTCACAAACTTTTTTCGGTTCATTTTTGGAGCTCTCATTCTATTCTCTCTCTCATACTCTTGGACACTTTTAGTTTTCTTAGAGCACTCTTGGAGGAGTGTGGCATACTTGGGATTTGGAGCAAGAAGGAAAAGGAAAAGCAAGAAAGCGTAGGAGGAAAACGAGATCGATAGCTATACCAGTTTTTGCTTGCAGGTACTGAGTTTCATGTATGGTTCTCTTACTAGTTTTGGCATGCATAGCATATGCATGTGGTTATTTTCTTATGATTTTTCATTGGCATGGGGGATTGCATGGATTGACAGTGGTTTTGCCTAGCCTTTCTATTTCCTGGATAGCCATGTTGTTGTGGGTTTTACTTTTGTTTTCTAGTTGGTTTTCTTGTGCCTTTGGTTGTGGGTTGAGTTATTAGTTCCTAGAAGCCTTGGTTGGAAAAATGCTCAGGAAGCCCTTGGTGGGTTGAGTTACTAATCTTGGAAGCCCTGGTTGGAAAAATGCTCTGGAAGCTCGACAACAACTGTGGGTTGAGTTACTAGTCGTCGAAGCCCTAGTTGGAACAAATGCGTTGGAGCCTTGGACAACTTGGGTAGAGACCAATATGGTGATGGTTAGTGATGTTAGACCATGAGGTGGAATCATCGATTGAGGGTTGAGGTGGTTTGGCCTCTGGAAGTCCTATTTTGGTTTTGATTGATTTGTTCTATGAGATCTCACATTCATGCTTGGAATATGGCATGGGGGTGACTCACTAAAAGAAATATTTTGTTTAGCCTAGCGTATGGTTTGGTGGTTCATGGAAGTCCCATACCTGGTCAGCCTATGCAATCATCAATAAGAGCTCTTTCTCCTTGGTATTTTATGGGTAAATATACTTGTTTTTATGTGGCTTATATCATTGTTATATCCTTGATATTTATATTGGTTATATGTTGGTTATGATTGAGTTTTATGACAGTGATAATGCATGGCTCTCATCGTGTTTTGGTTAATCATTGAATTTACAATGACTATATGGCTTAATAGATGGTAATGAATTTATTTTGATGAGACATCAATGCTTCTTAATGATTCTCAGATAACTGTGAGACCCTTGTGCTCAGGTCTGTTTTTTTAACCTGTAGGATGCATATCTGTGACATGTTTGACGAAATGGTTGTCAGGCTAGTAGGAGTCCACTCAAGTCCTTGTTCAAGTATTTGCATTTTTTTCATTTTTTTGATGTTACTTTTAATTTCTCAAAGTTTCATGGAGTTTTGTGCAGTGGCCTGAGTCCCGACGCTGAAAATGTGGCTTAGCACAAAACTACCTGGAAAAGTCCCTAGTCATAGGCAAGCGTTATTGTGGGAGTGACTGGAGGTTCTAAGTCGCATGCATGCCCATGTCAAGAGAGTGATTAAGGCTTTGATGTAGAAATATGTTAGTTTTTCTCAAGGGTTGGTCACCTGGATGGGTTGGATGGCTCCTGGGGGTTCTGTTGCAAGTGCAGAAGGTCAAGTTGGTTGTGTTCCTTCGGTTCCACTTCCTTAACTGATAATAGGGAGTTGAATAATATCATAATAACTCTTCATCACATGTTTTCCCCGATTGTCCAGTTACTTGGGTAGATGTGGGAGGAGGGTGTTATAGAGTGGTACCATAGCATGGTTCCATTCTCGTTGGCTTAGGGGTCCTAAACCAGGTTCAGAGGTTAAGGTTTGCCAACAAACCCCTATACTACTGGCCCTTTCGGCAATGACCTACTTGCGCAGGCCTAGGTCTCACCCGAAGCAGTATGGGAGGGTGTTGGAACCAGGTTTCCGCACCCTGAGAGAGAGTAGGTAAGTCGAGGTAGATCTGTGTTATAACTTACCAGGTTCATATCAAATGAGTCTTCATAGCTCTTTTAACAATGTAATCAGCATATAACCATGACAAAGCTATCATATCTAATTAGTTATAGTCGCATCCACGTGCGCATTACTAAATATCCTAACATATTACTAAAATCTTAGCTAATATAAGATCACATATATAATTATGCTAATTCCATTGTTGAGATTTAACAAGATGATGAGCTTAGTGAAAAGATTTGCCTTCACTAAGTGGGCCCGTAGGCTATTTTTGGTGCAAAGTGTATTTTTAGACTATGTCTATTTTTAGTCCCAGCGTCAGGGCATGTGGGGAAGTGGTTAAGGGGCTTAGCGGGAAAGGGGCCAGGCCTTATAATAAGGTCGGGAAGTGGGTTTTTAGCCCATTTTAGTGGATTTTAAGGGGTTTGAAGGGGAACGATAGAGGGATAAAGGGGAGAAAAGGCCAACAAAGGTTAGGGGAGGAAATTAAAGGGATTTTGGGGGGATTTGAGGGGTAAATGGGGAAATAGAAGGGGAAGACAAGGGGGATGAAAAGAGGCTAAATGAGAGTAAAATAAAGGGGAAAGGAGGCCTTTTGGCATTTCTTCACATAACAGAGAGGCTTTATAAGGGAAATCAGCAGAGGGGATTTGATCAAAGGATAAAAGGCACATAGAGGCTTCAAGGAGACTATGTTTTCAGAGGAAATGCATTCCTTGAAGACTCAACAACAATTTAGCCCCCTATTTTCTTGTCAAAAATTTCATAGGGGGGCTAACAGTGGCTCCACATGGGGATGGCTTCTTCTTGAAGGAGCCAAGAAACCAGAAAATGATCTCTTGGTGTAGGCCAGATGCCTGCTGCTTGAACCATCCTTTTCTTCTCTAATTTTAGCTGCCACAACTCATGAAGACAACATATCAGCAGTAAAATTCTTCCAAACAACTACCTACCCACACTATAGTCCTAAAATTTTTCTTCTGGGTGCATTTGGACTTGCAGAACCTTTACATCATCAATCTTTACAAATAGGAAAAAATAAACCTATTCTACTTCTACCCTTATTACTCCATGGGACCAGATTAGACTGTTGGTTTCATATGCTTCTCTACCTACACTAGTACCTGCTAGGATTAGACTGTCTAGCAGGTTTCTTCTCTACATTCTAAGACAGAAATTTAAACAACTAATCTACTTACTCATAGGCTGAGCTTTATTGAGCTTTTCCTACCTACCCTACTCTAACTGGGATATTTACAATCTAGCTTACAAACATGGTCTTCCAATGTAACCAGTCCATCAAGTGATCCCATGGCTGGTCCTTCTTGCTCAACTCCTTGAGCATGTTGGATAGGCAGGGCAGCTCCCACTCTTTTTGTTCAATAACAGCAGCCTTGAAAAGTTTTGTTTCTGCTTGCAACATGCTGCTGAGCAAGACCTTTGATCCTTCTTCAAATGTATCCAGGAAGTGTGCGTAAGGATCATGAAAAGATAGCTGGCTAGGAGTATCTGGCAGGCTGGCTTCGACCAGGATCTCTTCTTCTTCCACTGGATCAAGAATGAGACTCTCTTGGAGTAGAGTGTCTCCTTCATCTTCTGAACTGGAGGACTCATCGTATATGGCAGTGTTGTCCTCTTGGAGCTCTGATGTATTCTGCTCTGGTGTGCTGAGCTCTGTGAAGAGATCTATGTATCCTTGAGCAGGGTCTTGTTCCACCTCCTCCTCTTTTTCAAGAGAAGGCTCCTTGCTCTCGTTCTGCTCAAGGATATCTTCTTTGCTTTCCTCCCCCTCTTTCGAAAGGAAAAGTTGCTGGCTGCCAATCTCACTGATGATCTGCGGTAAAGCAAAATGAAGATTCAAAGAATCTTCATCTGCTATTATACTGTCATAGCTCTCCCCATCAGTGTCATAAATAGCCTGCGTTGGCTCATTACTCTCTGGAAGTGACAAGGATTGATTTTCCTCCCATAAATATACTAATGATGACCCTACAAGATCTTCTTTTGTTTGGGGAACATCATCATCAGAGAGATCAAAAATAGAAAAATTG
This sequence comes from Pinus albicaulis, assembly GCA_034641835.2. NCBI lineage: Eukaryota > Viridiplantae > Streptophyta > Pinopsida > Pinales > Pinaceae > Pinus > Pinus albicaulis. Next base: position 1,034,899,952 of record CM076581.1, on the reverse strand, counting down.
TAAATGCAAGTAATGCTGCCAACCGGACATACTGGATTGTCAGCAGATTTCTCTTCATTCTGATTTACACGTGAGCTTTCCAACTCTGTGCAATAGAGCTCATCGGATGAATGGGCAAGGATATCTGATTTGTAAACAACTTCAGAGACTGGCTGTCTATTGATGATTTGATCTATTTCTTCCTCTGTCAAAGGGGAGGATGATCTTGTGTCCCTTTGTGTAGAAGTGCAGCAGCTCTATGTTTCCTCTGAAGACTGGATTTGAGGCAGGATGTCATCTTGAGCCTCAACTATAAGGAATGATGAATCAACAACTGAGTTTTCAGGAATATCTTGAAAAAGGTCCACAGTCTCTTGACTTTTTTCTTCCTCAGTCGATTCCTCCATGTTCTTGTGGTAGCTAGGATGCATATGAAATTCTTGAATGGCTATCAACAGATCTTCAGATTGCATACTAACCAAATCCTCATCAATAATTAATAGGTAGTGTATGATATTATGAGATTGATCACAACAATCCCATGATGAGGATGGAGAGTCTCCTTTATAATTCTCGTAAAATACTTGGTGCATGTCCTTTAAAGATGACAAACTCCGAGGTTCTAACCATTCATACCAATTCCTAGCCTTTCCTTCTAATGTTTCCATGAACATTTTCATCAGGCAGTCTTCATGCCATTCGACTTTAAATTTCCACACATGTATATGAAACTTGACGAGATGTAGCAATGGGTCCTCGGCGTCTTCACCCTGAAAGGTAGGCAGGTTTTTCAACCAGTCCACTTCAGGCATTTTGTGTGGAAATCCAGGGATATGCTCCCTGCTCATTGGGGCATACCTTCTCTGTATGCGTGGAAGCATGTTTGTAAATCAGTAAGAGGTCACTGTATCTTCTCAACCGGTTCAGAGTCCTCCACCAGTGGAGTCATCAGGTCTTTGGATCATAGGGAGTGTGGAGTCGCCAGGTGGATAATTATGAATATTTTGAAGCAAGATGATGTCCACCATCAGCAATTAAAAGCCAATCTTAAAGCACAGTGGTCTGTTCCCCAGCGGATTCGCCATTATGTTGGTGACGACAATGGGAAATAGACCAAATTTTAGCAGTTCTTGACTCTCAGATTCATCCCCAGTATGGTCGCCATTATGTTGGGGTTCCCATGTTTTGGAAGATTTGGCAATACCAAAAGATGAGACAACATCAAACCACTTTGGGGCCCTAGGATCTAGCCCTCCTGGACCCGGAGAGGGATCTCTCCAATAAAACAAAGAATGATATATCTTTGAAGCTTAGAATGAAATATTAGGCTAGTTATGAAGCACGAGGGATTTAAAGTGATTTGGTTGAAGGGTTGCTGGGTTGAGTCATGAGATCATAGACTGAGAAAGAAATGAGAGAGAAGGAACAAAGCAGCAGGATGTTTCAGCAGAGAGAATGGGCCAAGACAGTGCCATCCATTGGGCTATGGAGTCATGAAAGGTAATTACATGCAACAACTAGCCAAAGCCTCCATAGGGCAAGTCATCTACACTAAAGGATCTTTTAGGCAGATGGTGGAATGGAACATTAAGGAGAGAAAGTGGAAGAAGGAAAGACAATCAATTTTCTGTCTATAGATCAGGTCAGAGGTCATTTAACTCTAGACCTGCTTGGACATACTCAAAGGCAGCTCTCAAAGAGACAAAGGGGCTGCTTATAGATCGGACCAGAGGTCATTTAACTCCAGGTCTACTTTAGCAACTCCAAGGGAAAAACGGAGGTAAGATTAACGGTAGGGATCTTAGAAAGGCCAGCTAGTCGTGCAAGGATCCTAGTGGACAGGGCTAACACTTATCCCCAGTGTTCCCAAACCTTCCAGCTTAAAACCCCTCAAGAACATCTAAGAACAGCTACAACCAATTCATACATCAGCCAGCAGGCAATAACATCCACTGCGCTGGTTAAATCAACTGAAAGCCATTCTCAGATAGCACATTTAGCAGAAAACATTGAAGGCAAGGAGAGCAGACAGCATAGGGCACCTAACAAGGGTGAATCCTATACCATTTTTTTGATGCAAGCCCAGAAGAACATGAAACAATATGAAAATGTAATAAACAGAGTAAGAAACACATCACCAATAGTAATAGACCAGGATCCTGTGAAATGTGCTTTGATTAATCGATGCAAAACCAGTCATGTACAATAAGCTCAATGGCTGTTACAGTCCAGACTTTCTCCTCCCAGCCTATTACATACAACTACTCTACTACTCCCTCCCACGACTGTTCTAATAGTCAAATGAATCCCAGTAAACTACGCAGCAACTGAACAACAACCTTTACAATTCGTTCTCATGGATTTTATATGAGAAGAGGAAGAAACAGAAATAGATGAACAAATAAATGAGTCATTAAGACAGTAAGGCGGAAGTGTTCACGCCCACACTGCTTAATGGCTATCTGCAACGTTGTAAGTACTCTGAGACTGGTCCGGAGGTCTCTGTCAGGTCGAAATTTGACCTCTGGCATGTTCTTCAAGTCCTTCTAGCTGTTTGGACTCTGTGCTGCCATTCTGAAATAAATGAACTGGTGTGAAAGATCTGCATGGTCGCTCCATCCCTCCTAATTGATGCCTGACTGTCTTAAATGGGTTTCAGACAGTGCAATTAATCTTTTCAGGACTCGAGGAGACATGGATATCTCTTGTAGGAAGGTGCACCTCTGGAGAACAGTACTTTGTGATATTAAACACGGATAAGACTTTGAAAGTGCTCAAGTCTTCAAACTGTGCTCGAATCCTTTGAACATGGGATTACAACCATTAATCTTCAATTACCGGCTCAAATCCCTTCTAGATCCATCTCTGCTATCTGTTTGGCCACTGAGAGGCCTCTCTGTACTATCTGCACCGTAGAATAAACCCGTTACAAACCGGGCAATGGCGACGGAGAAATGCTGCAGAGGCGGAGAAATGGTGGCGGAAGGGTGGAGAAACGATGGAAAGAACACAAAGTGGAGGAGGAAAGATTAACAACGCAAAGGCCCAAAGGTTGAACACTTTGGCGTAATACAAAGGAAACGCACAAAAACCATGAAGGGAGCTATGGATGTGGGACCCAGCGGAGGCGGAGGGCGATTAAACGTGAGCCGTCAGATCTGGGAGGAAACGGACGGTCATGATCCAATCAGCACCATCGCAATCGGAGGTCGGAGCGATCGTCAATCGCAACACATATTCAAAAAGTTTCGATTGCGATTAGAGGGGTGGTGCGATTAAGCGATAGCGATTGATCTCGGGGAGGAATGAACGGCTGGGATTGAATCGGGAGACAGCGGGGAAGGCTTGCGATCGGAGGAAATGGGAGTGCGATGGCCGTCGGATCTGCGGAAGGATGAACGGTCGGGATTAAATCGGAGGATGGAGGGAAAAGCATGCGATTGTGCGATAGCCGTTGGAACATGCAACAGATGGATGGCTATGATGTAATCGGGGGATCTCAATCGGGGCGGCACCATTGGGCTTTGCGATTGCGATTGGGAATGGGAAAGCGACTGAGCGCTGGCCGTTCGATCTGGCAGGTAGATCAACGGTGGGGACAACAATCGGAGGGGCAGGTGCGATTAAGCGCTGGCCGTTAGATTGGCGGGACAGATCAACGGTCAGGATTGAATCGGGAGGGAGACGGAATGACTTGCGATTGCGATCGGAGCGCTGTTGCGATTAAGCGCCAACTGTCGGATCTGGAAGGGAACAGACGGTGGGGATGCAATCGGGGGATCGGCGTGATCGGGGTGCGATGCGATCAATCGGGGGGTGTCACATGAATGTTTCGATTGTGATGAGCGGGGGGCTTGCGATTAGCGCTCAGCCGTTGATCTGGGGATCGGATCAACGGTGCAGAACAGAGCGGAGGGCTTAACGCTTTTACAAAGGATTTTCTCACCCGCCCGGCTTCCGATTGCGATTAGCGCTTGGGACTTCAGCGCTTGGTCCCAGCGCCGGGGCATGTGGGGAAGTGGTTAAGGGGCTTATCGGGAAAGGGGCCAGGCCTTATAATAAGGTCGGTAAGTGGGTTTTTAGCCCATTTTAATGGATTTTAAGGGGTTTGAAGGGGAACGATAGAGGGATAAAGGGGAGAAAAGGCCAACAAAGGTTAGGGGAGGAAATTAAAGGGGATTTTGGGGGGATTTGAGGGGTAAATGGGGAAATATAAGGGGAATACAAGGGGGATGAAAAGAGGCTAAATGAGGGTAAAATAAAGGGGAAAGGAGGCCTTTGGTCATTTCTTCACATAACAGAGAGGCTTTATAAGGGAAATTAGAAGAGGGGATTTGATCAAAGGATAAAAGGCACATAGAGGCTTCAAGGAGACTGTGTTTTTAGAGGAAATGCATTCCTTGAAGACTCAACAACAATTTAGCCCCCTATTTTCTTGTCAAAAATTTCATAGGGGGGCTAACAGGGTGGAGTCTATTTTTATACTGCCAGTCTAAAAATAGATATGTCGAATATTATTAGCTCTTAATAATATTTGGACTGTAAACATTATCTTATTCTCCTGGACCACTTCATTCAAGTGCATAGATGTGGCACAACATCTAACAAAAGAATTACGTTATTCCTTAGGGTTTACTGGAGCTAATGCATGGAGGAATTCAGTTAGAACTCATGTGACAGAGTTTGGTGGAGTTGTATTTAGTTTAACTCAGTTAGACTCAGTTGAGCTAGTTGTATCTAGTCTAACTGATTGATACACTAGTGAGAGTGGTGTGAATATATTATTTAATTAATTCATAAATAATAACTCATTAATCAACTGAAGAATACATCAGTTAACTACAGTGCATGGCAGTTTCAGTGGAGACCAGTGGAGAGATAGGTGAAAGATCAAGTGTGACTATCAGTTGTGACTATAGTGATGCATTGATTTCATCCAACACTCAGTGGAGATGCCAATGACGATTGTGTGAGCAAGGCTGGAGTAATTCGAACTCATTCAGAGCCATTCTTCGGCAAGGATTGCGCAGTAGAGGCAAGCTAGCAAGTGGCAAAGATCGGTGCATGGATTTGCAAGATCGGGCTTGATTAGTGTGTAGCAATTGTATTGTACGGAGAGCTTGATATGATCAGCTCTGTATAAGGATTGTTACATGATATATATGACATATATTATACACAGATAGTTGGGGTTTTTAGCTTCAGGCTTTCCCGTTAAACAACTGTGTTAATGTGTGTGAATTTTTATTGTTTCATGTGTGCATTGCAATCTTGATTTAATTTCCGCAAATGATCAATGGTGGAATAGATTCTGTATTTTGCATGAAGTTAAAATAGTGTGAGATCAGGATAATCTTGGACATATAACACATAAGTTATATAATTTCTACATGGTATCAGAGCCGTTGATCATTGGAGCAGATTGCAATTATTGAAGCGGTTGAGTTTTGTGCTGGTGGAATTCGAATTTGCTGCAATGTTTTCTTAGTGTCGAAGTTGAGCATTCATTGAAATGTATTTCAATGGATTGCGATTGGAGCATGCCCTTGATGGTAGCTTGAATTATATTGCATGGAAGGATAGGATGGAGGTGTTGCTGGATGATAATGGGTTGAAGGATTTTATAGATGTTGATATTCCGAAACCTGCTTCTAGTGATGCAGCCGCACTTGACGCATGGCAAAAGAAGGTAGAAAAGTGTCGAAGAATTCTGTTGGAAGGTATGAAGGACAAAATTGTGTCCAGCCTTCACGGTAAAGCCACTCCATTCTTAATGTGGAAGGCTTTGATAGACTTGTTCCAAAGCAGAAGTGACCAAAGGAAGTTGGCACTTAAAGACAAGCTCAGAAAAATTAAAATGGAGAAAGGCGACAGTATACCAAAATACCTCACGAAGTTTTTCCACTGTAAGGATGAGCTGGGAAGCGTGGGGGTTATTGTTGATGAAGAAGACTTGGTGAGCTTGGCTCTACTTGGGCTTTCGAAGAGTTGGCATAGCTATCAAGACTCTGTCAATGGACGGGAGAAACTGCCAGGATGGGAGCGACTTTGGTCGGACCTTGTGCAGGAGAAGATAAGGCGAGGTACCAGGGATGGATCTTCATTGAAGAATGAAGATGAAGAAAATTTTTCTTTGGATGCCAAATCTTAGAAAGGAAATGGGAAGAAATCTTCCAAATCCGAAGCTAAAGGCAAGAAGCAGGACTTGTCCAAGGTGAAGTGTTTTCACTGTCACCAACACAGGCATTTCGCCACTAATTTTCCACAGAAGAAGAAGAATAAGCAGGCTCATGGATCTGCAGCTGGAGAGGCCTTAGCCTCGCAGTTTAAGCTGCATTTTTCTTTGATCGCATCCTTGGTTTCAAGTGTGATTGGATCAGTGTGGTTTCTTGATAGTGGTGCATCTTTCCATATGACCGGAGACAAAGATTTGTTTAGTGTTTTCGAGGAAAAGGATCTTGGATTGCACATCAAGATGGGCGATGATGGTAGATACAGTGTGACTGGTATCGGGACCATTTCCTTTGAGAGGGAGTCTGGTAAACCTTTCATCTTGAAGGATGTCATGCATGTTCCAGGATTGAAGAAGAATCTGATCTCTATGGCGATGTTGGAAGACAAGGTTTATGGTGTTGTTTTAGCGAGGGAAAAGCCTTCCTGCACAGTAAAACAACTGGTCAAACTAGGAGGACAGGGATTCGAGTTAAGAATCTTTATCAATTGTAGGTAGATGGTTGCGCAACAATGGCAGGAAAAGCAGAAGGAGTTGTGAGCCGGGATGAGGGAAAATTGTGGCACAGGAGACTGGGCCATCTTCACCATGGCGCTTTGAAAATTTTGCAGCAGATTTCTACCGGGCTTCCCAAGGGTACACTTGCGCAGTCAGATCAGTGCAAGGGATGTACTTTGGGAAAATTTGTGGGTTCTCCTATTCCATTTACCTCATTTTCCTTTGACCACGTTTATCCTAGACAACATTGATCAATGAATATGGTTAAAATTACTTTTAGAATGATTTACATAACTAACTTGCTAATTTTTGTGATTTTTGCCATTGTAAAGCATTTTGACCGGGACTAGCTGCAGAATGCAGACATTCCGTAGCTAACTGGCGATTCTGCAGCTGTCTTTGTGTTTGGGTATGTTCCAGGTGGCCTCTTGAGAAAAACCGCATATGGGCAGAATCCACGTCATGCCTACATGGTTCGTTGCTCATTATGGAGGAAGAAACGAATTCTGGGTTCGGTTTTTGAACGTGGGAACACATTTAGGGAAGTAGACTTCTATTAGGACTGTCTCAGTCCAGATGTCTTTTTCCTCTTCACACAGCCACTTCAAGAGTTCTAATGTAATTCCAATAAGGAAATACAGTGTTCCTGAATTATTGCAAGTCTTGTTATGCGCATTTGCTATATAAACACTTGGGAAACCGAGAGCTAAGTTAGATTTGATGTTAGATTTTATGCTAGATTTTGTTTAGACTCTGTGCTACATTTCTGAAGACGCAGAGTGTTATGTTCAAGTTATTTCATCTTTAATGAAGCAGACAGAGTTATTTTGAAGGCGTTGATTTAATTTGAAGTCGAATTCCGTCAGGTGGTAGAGGGCCCCTGCCTCTTGCACAGATTTTATTTGCGTAAATTAGATAAGTACTCTAGCTGCCTTTACGTTTTTAGAGTTGAATTCGTAGTTGTTTTAATTAACTACTGTAGTCATCTTCATTCTAACTCTTCCACAAGAAGAAGCTCTTCCAAAAGATTATAATGGTGAATGGAGAATGGTTATAGTACTGTAGGATTTGAAGTTGAATTCATAATTGTTTTAATTAGCTGCTGTAGTTATACTCATTCTAACTCTTCCACAAGAAGAAGCTTTTCCAACAGATTATAATGATGAATGAGAAATGGCTATAGTTCTGTAGGTTTAGTTGTAGTTTTCATTGTTCATCATCACAGTTATACTTGTTCCAATCACTCTTCCACAAGAAGAAACTCTTCCAACAAACTCTTAAGAGTCCAAGACATGACCGTGATAATGGATGATTTAGTTGTGTGTTTGTACTGAGTATCATCTCTGTTCTTGCTCTTAAACGCTTGCCCAAAACATCATAATGACGAGTAGGATATGGATATGATATCTTAGTTTTTCATTGCTTTCAGTCCTTTATGTTTTCATTTGCACTCAATTACACAGTCAAAATGGTTCTAGCTCTTCCAAAAGAAGGAATTCTTCCAAAATATCAATAATGATGGACAATTAGACTGTATAATTTCATAGAGTAATGCATGGTAGCTTAGTTAGGATGCTCCGGAGTTTAATTGCACTTAACTCATGTTCAGTTACTTTGTTTCGAGTTTGATGATGACTTGTAGTTCAACATTGTTTTAGATTAGTGGCATCTTAAGTTCATTCTTAGATTAACCCATTGCATTGCACTCCATATTCATTTGGCATTCATTGCACATTAGATTAACTTCAGTTGTTAAGATTAATAAAACAACCTTCATTATTCACAAACATCTTCTTGTTCTAAAATCTACAATTGATCCATAACCATATGAACAGAAGACAACATCATTTTAAGGCCTGAAGTATCTCTGCAATTTCCCTATCATTTCATAAACAGAACCCTCCTTCAAAAGACTACTTTGAAAAGAGATCAATAGCTTTTGATCAAGGTTTTGTGACATTCAATTAATTTGCAGAATAGAGTTAGGAATTAGTCCTAGAACAGAAGATCTTAGGATGGTATCAATGTTTTTCCTTCAAATCTGTTCAATCTTTAATCAAGGATAAAATGTTGTATCATTGTAGGATTAGTGTTTAATTGATTAGTTAGAGGATTTGCATACTTAGTGATCATTTCTCAAGTTCAGTTTGTGTTTTGAATCATTTGCTTAAAAGTCATTATCAAGCTTTGCTTTTATTTAGTCATAGTTTAGATTCTGCTTCAGTGTTTCCAATTGCATTTACCATTTGTTACCCATCAATTGGGTTTAACTCTATTTTAATCATCAGCTCATTTCCATTAGCTTTCTAGGCATTTTCCCTTGTAAACATAAAACCACCAAAAGACCAAAAACATCATAAATCATCACAAAAGACCAAAAACATCACAAAACACTACACACAACGCATTAGGAAACAAGCACCTAGGTACATACAGTACACTTCACTTCAGCAGTTTACAAATCCTGGTTGACAATTAAATGAGCTCGGTTTAGGAGACTAGATTGAGACCAAACATTTTGGCGCCGTTGCCGGGGAAGTGAAAACTAGGTAACCTTTGTTTCTTAGCATCCAAAAACAATTTTATGCGTAGGGAGAGAGATTCAAGGGGGAGATTTATAAGCAGCAGAGGCAGAAGCTTGATTTCTAGAACACCACTTGTTTCATCTAGATCCAGAGCTAGTACACCTTCAACTCATACCCATATTCCACCCTCTCCTGATCCTAGACTTCTAGAAGATATAAGGTCACCTATTCCATTAGAGAAATCTTCCACTTCATCCACTGAACCTGCCATAGAAAAAGATCTAAAGACTCCTGTTAAGGACACAAATATTTCTATTTCTACAGGAGATTCAACCATGGCAGAAGAAGGAGGAGGAGGAGTTTTTAATGGAGAAAACACACTGTTTGGAGGTAGAGGTAGAGGTAGAGGAGAAGGAGTTTTTAATGGAGAAAACACACTGTTTGGAGGTAGAGGTAGAGGTAGAGGAGAAGGAGGTAGAGGTGCAGATGGAGGAAGAGATAGAAGAGAAATAGGAAGCTCTTTTGGGTTCCCTATACTTGATGAAGAAACCAATACAACCATGAAAAACATTTCACCCTCTGTCCTTCCGAACTTCTATGGGCTTAAAACTGAAGATCCTGAAACTTTCTTATTCAAATTTGAAGTGTTGTGTAGAACTTATGACTACTTACAAGATGCTCAAAAACTGAAATTATTTCCTTCAACTTTGAAGGGAGCAGCATTGAAGTGGTTTATGAGTCTAATCATTAGTTCTATTAGAACATGGGAAGACATGAAACAAGCATTTCTAGAGAGATATTTGGATTATTGTATGCTGGTTAATCATAAGGAAGAAGTGTTCAAGATGTTACAAAAAGAAGATGAAAATTTGGAAGATTTATTGGAGAGATTTAATTACAACATCAAAAGGGCAAAAACGGAAAACCTAGATCAAGACACCTTGAAAGCTCTTTTGTTGAAAAAAATTAGGGATGAATGGTTGGATATCCTTAACATGATGGGAAAAGGGGATATATCACAACTCACATTACCTGAAATATCGGAGTTATGTATTAACCTTTCAAGAGGGAAATCTAAAACTGTCAAAGGTCCAAGAGATCCTGCTCTTGCAAGGGCGAGTAAATCTGCTTCTGGGACAGTAAGTAGATCAGAAATAGGACACATTCTTGATGATTTTAAATCTGACATCTTAGGGAGTCTTAGTGAACAAATAGACACCCTCAAGATACAAAACAAGCAAAAGGCTGAATCTGATGCCTTGGCAATCTTTTGTCCCAAATGTAGAAAGAAACATGCCTTGAGAGAGTGTTCTTTAGATGTGAAATTTGTAGAAACCTGTGTCATTTGTTCTGAGAAACATGAGACCAAGAATTGTCCTTTACTTCCTGGTCTCAAGGTTGTCTTTCAGGAGGAAACTCCTACAGATTCCACAGAATCTCTTAACTTTGTATCTAGAAGACCTTGGCAGGGACCCCAGACACAAGGATTCCATGATCAAATGTATAATCAACCTCCACCTTGGAATTCTTGGCAGCAACCTTGGCCCCAATTTCAAAATCAATCTCAAACTTGGGCACAAGGATTACAAAGTCCCTATGGAAGATACTCTCCATACTATCAGTATCCACCATCATATCCACCATATCCACATTTTTATCCTCAAAATCCTCAACAAAATTTTCCTCAAAATCTTCAACAAAATTTTCAACAAAATCCTCAACAACATCATCCAAACCAACCTCATCAAAATCAACCACTTCCATTACCATTCCCTCAAAAATCCAATCAATTTCCAGCTCAACCCATACCAAACCCCAATAATAAGAACCCTTAGAATACATACATGATAGAAGGTCAACAGTTTCCAACTTATTTAATTACTCCTCTAGACCTTAGTGATGTTCAACTTAGGTCTGGAAAGATACTTGAAAAGAGGAAACCTTCTGTGGTCATACAAGAACAAGATAATTCTGAGGAAGACTCCCTACGGGTGAATAAAAGTCTTGAGGAAGACACATCCTTTCAAGACCAAAACGTTGAAAAACTAAAACAAAAAGATCCAATAAATCCAACTCTTGTATTAGAGCAACCATCCACATCTACTTTTATACCTCCCTTTCCGGAAAGATTACAAATTGATAGAGGTGTAGAGAAACAAATCATGGTGCCTAATTATGATTTCTTAGATGAATTAAAAAATGTTTGCATTAAAATTCCATTATTGCAAGCCATCAAGGAAATCCCAATTTTAGCCAAAACAATAAAGGAGTTGAGTATGAAGACAACAAGAAAAAGAATAAGAGCAACCAAGAAAATTCAACTGGTAGGACAAATAGCAGACATTATGATGGGCAAGATTACTATTCCAAAGTACCTTGACCCAGGAAATCCAGTTGTCAAAATTCACATCAATGGAATTGAAATTCAAAACACACTCATTGACTTAGGAGCAGCACTAAATATCATGAGTAGACAAATCATGGACAAACTGAAACTTCCTAATCTTCTCTTTACACCCACACTATTACAATTAGCAGATAGATCTGTGATCAGACCAGATGGGGTAATAGAAGACATTCCGGTGTCCCTAGACTCTTGGGAGTACCCTGTGGATTTCATGATCCTGACACCCAAGAATAATCTAGGAGGCCATCCTGTTATACTAGGAAGACCTTGGTTGGCTACAGCTGATGCTTTTATTAGTTGTAGGTTCGGTGATATGTATATTTCTGATGGTAGTTCAACTAAGAGATTCACTTTATATCCTCCAGCTAGGACAATTACAGATCTAGATGACACTCAATGGATAGAGGATGAAGAAGATTTACAACCACTCTTCACAATTTCAGAAATTAGTGAAGATAATCAAATTCTGAATACTCTAGAAAACTTTGAATCCTTTCCAGAACACAAACATGAATCATTTCAGGAGGGATCCAATATTGAGTTTTTGTCATCTAGGCAGTTGTCTCTTCATTCGATGGACAAATTTGGCAGCTCGACAAGTGAAATTTTTCCAGGAAAAACTTTGAACATAAACAAGAACTTGGAAAAATCTCAACAAGAAGAGTTAGTCAAAGTATTACAGAGACATTCTTCTGCATATGCATGGGAATACACTGACATGAAAGGGATAAGTCCCAAGACTTGTACTCATCACATCTATATAGAGGCAAATTGCAAACCAATTAGACAACCTCAAAGATGGATGAATCCAAATCTTAGGGAAATTGTCAAGGAAGAATTGCAAAAACTGTTAAATGTTAATTTCATCTATCCTATTTCAGATAGTCAGTGGGTTTCTCCTTTGGTGATTGTGCCAAAGAAAAATGGAAAATGGAGGGTGTGTGTTGACTACCGAGAACTGAATAAAGCTACTCTTAAAGACCATTTTCCTTTACCTTTCATAGATCAAGTATTAGATACACTAGCTGGCAAAAAGTACTTTTCATTCCTAGATGGGTTTAGTGGTTACAATCAAATCCAAGTAGCACTTGAAGATCAAGATAAAACCACATTTACCTGTCCATGGGGTACCTATGCTTAACGAGTATTGCCATTTGGATTATGCAATGCACCTGCAACATTCCAAAGGGCAGTATTAGGAATTTTTTTGGATCTAATACATGACTGTGTAGAGGTGTACATGGATGACTTCACAGTTTATGGGAATACATTTGAAGAGGCTTTAGAAAACTTGGAAAAAGTATTTAAAAGATGTCAAGAAGCAAACCTTTCACTTAGTCATGAAAAATGTTTTATGATGTTCACTAAAGGTATTGTTTTAGGGCACCATATTTCAGGGGATGGGATTAGAGTTGATGAGGCAAAAGTTGAAGTCATTTCTAACCTATCCATTCCAAGTTGTCAAAGAGATGTTAGAACTTTTCTAGGATTTATAGGGTATTATCGGAGATTTATAGAAAACTTCACCAAAATAGCATCTCCACTCTTTAAATTACTCACCAAAGATTGTGAATTCAAGTGGACTTCTGATTGCCAGTTAGCTTTTGAAACCCTGAAAACCAAAATTTCTGAAGCACCTATATTAAGGGGACCTAACTGGAAGTTACCTTTTCATATCTCGACAGATGCTTCCGATACGGCTCTAGGAGCAGTATTGGGACAGAAAGATTTAATTCCCTATGCTATCTATTATATCAGTAAAAATTTGACTCCTGCAGAGTTAAACTATACTGTAACTGAAAAAGAGTTTTTAGTTGTTGTTCATGCCATTAACAAGTTTAGACACTATATATGGGCTATGAAACTTTTGTTCACCTTTAGTCATTCTTGCAATTAGTTACTTAATGAACAAATCAATCACTAATGTGATTATAAGATGGTTGTTATTATTGCAAGAATTCAACATTACTATTATAGATAGGCCTGGAAAACAAAACACTGTGGCTGATTTCCTGTCTAGAATTCAAAATATCAAAGATGACACTCCGGTTGAAGATCAATTTCCTGATGAATATCTTTTTGCAATCTCTACTCAAACTCCATGGTTTGCTGATATTGCTAATTATTTAGTTTCAGGAAAATTTCCTTAAATTATGAATGCAAGGGATAAAAGAAAAATCATTAATGATAGTGCAAATTATTCATGGGTCGCTAATGAGTTGTACAAGACAGGTCCAGATTTGATCATTAGAAGATGTGTTCGTGAAGATGAGATGCCTGAGATTCTCAAGGCATGTCATAACGAACCTTGTGGCGGACACTTTGCAGATAAGAGGACAGCCTATAAGATCCTTAACTTAGGATATTATTGGCCATCCTTGTTTAAAGATGCTAAGGAGTATGTCAAAAGGTGTGACAGTTGCCAAAGGGTAGGGAAACCTTCTCCTTCGGGTGAGATGCCATTACAACCTCAGGTACACATTGAACCTTTTGAAAAATGGGCTTTGGATTTTGTAGGACCTATTAGTCCTCCATCAAGACAAAATAAATATATATTAGTTTACACTGATTATGTTACTAAATGGGTAGAAGCTAAACCGTTACTTGTTGCTAATGAATCATCTGTAGTTAATTTTCTTTTTGAGGATATTTTTACTCGTTTTGGTGTCCCAAGGGAAATTGTTACAGATCAAGGAGCTCAATTTACATCAAGGCTAGTGGAGCAAATAATGGAGAAGTACAAGATTAGACATAGAAAATCTACTCCTTATCATCCACAAGCAAATGGTCAAGTGGAATCTACTAATAAGGTCATTGAAGGAATCCTAACAAAGACTGTTCATTTACATAGAAGAGATTGGGTAGATAGGCTTCCTGAAGCCTTGTGAGCCTATAGAACTACATGGAGAAACACAACAGGCCATACTCCTTATGAGCTTGTTTATGGAAAGCAAGTTTTGTTTCCCATAGAGTTCCAAATTCAAACCTTCAAAATGGCAGTTTAGCTAGGACTTGATTTAACGGAGGCACAAAAGCATAGACTGGAGCAAATTAATGAATTGGATGAGATCAGACAAGATGCAGTTCAGAAAACAAGTCTAGTCCAACAGCAAAGGGCTAGATGGCATGACAAGTACATCAAGGAGAAGAAATTCAAAGAGGGTGGCTGGGCTCTCTTGTTTGATTCAAAATTCAAGGATTTTCAAGGGAAATTTCAGACACATTGGCTTGGGCCATATGAAATTGTTCGAATTTTTGATAATGGGGCAGTAAAAATCAGAAATATAGATGAAGAAGAGGTCACTTTTCTTGTGAATGGTCATATATTGAAGCTATATCACAAACCACTCTCAAGAGAAGAATTTGTCAAGAAGTTCCAAGAAAGCAATGATGTGAAGTTAATGAAGAAGAGTTTCTCTTCTTCATCAACTTGATTAAATTTTCTGAAGCATTTCTTTTTGAAAAAAAAATAAAAATAAAGGTATAAACATGAAAACCAATCATTGATTGGCATGTTTATACAGAAAAGATAGGGTGAAAATCAGAGTTTCTCTGACACTCTAACTTTTCCCATTTTTGTTTTTATGAGCAGCTGTTATAAAATCATAAGTTCAGATCCATAGTGCTTATGATTCATCTCATTTCATTTCACTCCATTCACTTATCCATCCATACTCCATTTCATTCATTCATTCATGTCATACTCCATTCCACACTCCATTCATCTCATTCCATACTCCATCCATTTCATTTTCATGTCAAAATACAAATTTAATGTCTTGCTGTAAGTAAATAAAACATGCCATGAATTGCAGTACAGTTCTTGTGTTCTTTCACTCCATTTCATAAACTGAATCTATTCCATTTCATCATCCACTTCATACATATCATAATCCATCATCCATCTTCATTCATACCATATAACATTTCACCCATATTCCAAAAATACTCCATTTTATGAATAAAATGCTCTACAGGAACATTCTGCAGCTCAGTAGACATTCTGCAGCTGATCATCCTTTCTGCAGCCAGACAGTCTTTCCGCAGCTACAAACCCTGAAGGCATCAATCAGCAGACATTAGAATTGCAACAAAGTGACCCAGTGTATCCATGAATCAAAAGCATCAAATAAAGATTATGAAGACTCCTCCAAAGGAGAACAAGAAGACAAAGACTACAAAAATCAAATGAAAGGCAGAGGTAACAAGTTTAAATTATAATGGCATTTCATAAAAGTTTAGCATAGTTTTAGTTATGGATTGTTCGAAAAGGTTGTTTAATTATTTTTTATTGATCAAGAACAACAAACCCTCCACAGACTTTGGATTAAAATCTTCCATTTCAAATTTCATGCCCGATATCATTTAAGCAGTTAAAATGGTCGAGGTATTTGAATTCTTCACGTCTCTTAACCAAATCATTCAATGATGATTCTCTTTTCTGTTGTAAAAATCTCCACCGTCTCTTCAATCATTAATTCATCCCCTCCACCTCACTCCACTACTTCATTCCGTGACCACTGCCATCACTCCATTCTGTAGCCGACATTTCATTCCGTAGACAGAGATATTCTTATCACCGAGAGCAGAGCCAAAGGATATCAGTTTGAATAACATTGAGCATTGTAAACTCAGAGCAGAGCAAAAGGGTAAATTCAGAGGTATAGCAGCGTGAGAATTTGAAGCCACTCGATTCCGTGGGCAGAAAAAGTATCACCGTGGGCAGAGATTGAAAATTTTCACTATAAACACAGAAGTGTAGCAGTGTGGAGTTTGAAGTCTTTTGTCACTAGGAGACAGAGGTGTTGCAGTGTTGAATTCGAAACCATTTGCTACCAAGAGCCAGAAGTATTGTAGTGAAGAAGTTGAAGCTAGTTGTGACCAAGAGACAGAGATATAGCAGTATGGGAATTTAAAACTATTTGCCACCGAGAAACAGAGGCATGTTAGTGTGGGAAATTTGAAGCCATTTGTCACTGTCAAACAGAGACATATCAGTCCAAAGTTCAATTTTCAACAGAGGCATATCAGTCCGAAGTTTTGAAGCTGTTGTCATTATCAATCAGAGGTATATCATTCCAAAATTTGAATACATTTGTCACTGTCAATCAAAGGTATGTCATTCTGAAGTTTAAAGCCATTTTCATTAAGAACTTGAAGCCATTTCAATTCGAAGGTGAAAGCTATTATTTTTGTGGGTAGAAGAGTGTTAATTTGAACATTGAAGAAGCAATCATGGGTTTCATTGTAAGAACTGAACCAGTGGGTTCAAAATATTTAGAATATGTTAGGTCCCTATATCACTAGTATAGCCCCTTATTATTGTTAGTGTAAACCCCTTATTTTTATTATTGTACCCTTGTAACCCCCATTTTTTTATTATTGTGCCCTTAAATTATTATTGTTAGGTCGGCTAGGATTACATTGTGGCCCACTAGGATTACATTATGGCCCCATGGACTCCTATATATAGAAAGGAGGTTTTGTGAATTGTATCATCAAAGAATTGTTCATTTATGTAATGTATTGGAGGTTTCCCCCTCGAAGTGGCTCATTTCTAAGGCGTTGATATCTCTTTTCTTCTCTTTTTGGAGCTGGTTACACAACATTTGGTATCAGAGCCTTGGGATTCTAGGGTTTCGCTGCTCCAAACAGGTCTTCGTGGAATTGTCGCTATAAATTTTTTTCTACGAAGTTTCAGACGCTGCAATTTTTAGGGTGCAAAGAAAACATCCTGAGGAAGCTTGTATAAAAATTTCATAGTTTGGTTCGCAATAATTTCGGAGATATGATCTGTGGAAGTCAGGTATTTTTTCAGGCTCCTAAACAGGTCATCGTGGCATTTGCGCTATAAATGTTTTTCTACGAAGGTTCAGAATCTGAAATTCATATGGTGCGAAGCTGAAATCCTGAGGAAATTCATAAAAAAATTTCAGAGCTTGGTTCGCAATATTTTTGGAGATATGATCTGTGGAAGGTAGTGCTTTTTCAGGCTCCTGAATTTCATCTCAAAGAGGTTATCGTGGGAAAAGTTCAATAACTCTCTCTCTGAATATTGGATTGGAGTGCCGTCAAAAGTGGTCGCAAGTACACGGCCTGTAGTTTCGTCGCTATCAATTTCAGAGAGAAATGACGAAACAGTGACACGTGGCAAGTCGTACAAGTTCGCTCTACTGAACCAGTCCAGAATTAGGTCATTGTGGGAGATTGGACACAACTTTGTCTTGGAGAATCAAAATCAGGTCAGACCTGTGGCATTTGAAAGACGCTTCAGAGGGCTACTACAGGGCTGAATTTCAGATATCGAAGATTTTCAATTACATAGATAATTCAATTTCAATATCGATCTCCTAAAAGCTAGTAAAAGGTGTGTATTTTTTTTTTCCGAATTGCATAAGTCTTGTTTGAAGAATCAAGTTGAATTGATTCCAAGGGCATAGTGTAGAATATATATCAGTATTGTATTCTAAAATGGCCCATAAAAAGAATTCAACACCCATTAAGCCTTCAGAAGGCTCTACTATGACTCATGAAGATGAAGAATGGCAACATGACATATCAAAATTACAAGAGCAAATTTCGCTCTCGCAAAGAACAACAAAAAATGAAATGGAAGTTTTGAAGAAAGGCGTGGAAACTAAGATGGATGGTTTGAAGAAAGGCATGGAAGCTAAGATGGATGACATAAAAGACAACATGGAAAACATGAAGAGTGATCTAAAAGCATACATGGAAGGCTTGATGACAAGCTTAAAACCATAAATGATTCCTAATGGTGGAAATATAGGAGAAGAACCTCCTGATGAGAACAAAATAAATGTTAATCATGATTTCATAAACTCGAATGTTGGCAGGAAGAACCACCATATTCCAAAAATGGATATGAGGAAGTTTGATGGAAAGGATCCTGTAACATGGATACTACGGATGGAGCAATATTTTGATCTCCATAATGTGCAAAACACACAAAAGGTACGCATTGCAACTTTACATTTAGAACAAAATACATTTGTATGGTATCGATGGCTTTGCTCCCGTAAAAAAATTGTCACTTGGTCAATTTTTACGGAGGGAATGATAGCACATTATGAGGATACAAAGAGCAACACCTTCTTTAGCCAATTGATAAATCTCAAACAAAAGGGTTTAATGGGGGAGCACATTGAGGACTTCCAAAAATTGAATATAAGGGTAACTGATATTCCATAGGAACACAGGATTGATCTCTTCATAGGTACTTTAAAGGATAACATCCAACATGAAGTTCGTTTTTTGGAACCTGATTCATTGGAGAAGGCATTCAGGTTGGCAAGAAAAATTGAATGTAAAATTATGGCGACAAGGAAGCCTACCACTCACTTCTATAAAGAAGGAAGTGTTGCTACGCCTAGATTTTCACAACCTACAAGGTTGACACCACAACAATTGGAAGAAAAAAGAGCAAAAGGGCTTTGCTACAGTTGTGATAGCAAATACACTAAAGGTCATAAGTGTGCTGAGAAGAAATTATTTTACATAGATTGTGAAGAAGAAGAAAATGAACAAGAAGACGATATACACCAGGAACCACCTCTAGAAGAGGAAGAAATGAATCCGACCATATCGTGTAATGCACTGGCAGGAATTACCACTCCTCAAACTCTCAAGATAGAAGGACATATAAAGAAGAAAAGGGTAATAGTGTTGGTTGATTCAGGTAGCACCCATAATTTTATTCATTATAAGGTAGCCAAGGAATTAAATTGTTTCCTATACCCAGCACCAGAATGTCAAGTGATGGTTGCAAATGGAGGAACTATAAATTGCTCTGGAAAATGCCATAATATCGAGCTAACCATGGGGGAATATGTATTGACTAGTCCAATGCTTGCCATTCCTATGGGAGGTGCTGATGTTGTACTAGGAGTACAATGGTTACAATCTTTGGGGACGGTAGCTTTTAATTTTCAAGAGCTTTTCTTGAAATTTTTTTCAGAAGGAAAGGAAGTTGAATTACGGGGTATTGCGGGGAAGCCAGGAAGGATAATAAGCTCTAATGTCATGACAAAGCTTCTAAAGAAAGAACAGCGAGGCGTAATTGCACAATTATGCTCACTAGAAGTTCCAACGTCAAAATCATCTATTTCTGCAGATCTCCAACAAGTCTTGGACAATCATTCCAAGGTGTTTGAAACTCCCAAAGGACTCCCACCTATTCGTGATCATGATCATGCTATTCATTTGATTCCAAGAAGTGTTCCTCCAAACATCGGGCCTTATAGATATCCTTATGTCCAAAAGAGTGAAATTGAACGTATGATTGCAGAAATGTTAGAGGCGGGTATAATTCAACCTAGTCAAAGTTCTTTCTCTGCTCCTGTAGTTTTGGTACACAAAAAGGATGGATCATGGCGAATGTGTCCGGATTATAGGGAGCTCAATAGCTCACCATTAAAGACAAATTTCCCATTCCTGTGATTGATGAATTATTGGATGAATTACATGGAGCAATTTATTTTACCAAGTTGGATCTTCATTCAGGATATCATCAAATTAGAATGAAGACTGAAGATATTCCAAAATAGCATTTCGAACTCATGAGGGTCATTATGAATTTTTGGTCATGCCTTTTGGCCTTACCAATGCACCTTCTACATTTCAAGGGTTGATGAATTCCATTTTCAAACCCTTCCTTAGAAAATTTGTGCTAGTATTTTTTGATGATATACTAATCTACAGCAGGTCTTGGAAGGATCATATTGAACATGTTGACAGGGTGCTCAAACTATTGCAGGAGAAACAATTATATGCAAAAAAGTCCAAATGTTTCTTGGGAGTACAAGAGGTGGAATATCTGGGTCATATTGTATCTCACGAGGGTGTTAAAGTAGACCCTAACAAAATTAAAGCCATTAAGGAATGGAAAGTTCCCACAACCATAAAGCAGTTGCGAGGATTTCTCGGGTTAACAGGGTATTATCGCAAGTTTGTTAAGAATTATGGGAGAATAGCAGCACCTCTAGCAACATTATTGAAGAAAGATGCATTTTCATGGACTCCTGAAGCAACTAAGGCCTTTGAACATCTTAAAGAGGCAATGTGCCTAGCACAGGTCTTAGCTACGCCAGACTTCACAAAAACCTTTATTGTGGAATGTGATGCCTCAGGAAATGGAATTGGTGCAGTTTTAATGCATGAAGGAAGACCCATTGCTTTTGAAAGTCGTCCAATCAAAGGAAAGTATTTACAGAAACCTATTTATGAGAAGGAAATGTTAGCAATACTACATGCACTAAGGAAATGGCGAACTTACCTAATGGGAAGACACTTCAAGGTAAAAACTGATCATGATAGTCTTAAACACTTTTTGGAACAAAGACTATCGTCAGAAGAACAGCAAAAATGGCTCACAAAGATGTTGGGTTATGACTTTGAAATAATCTACAAAAAAGGAAAGCTGAATGTTGTTGCAGATGCACTCTCAAGAAAGAATGAAGAGGTGGAAGCTTTGCTTTGTGCCATTTCTATTATCCAACCAGATTGGATAACTGAAGCAAGAGATGAATGGAAGAAGGACAAAGATGTATGGATACTCATTCAAAAGTTCCAGCAAGATCCTAGTACATCTGATACATTTAGTTGGAAAAATGATTCCTTATGGTACAAAGATCGCTTATATCTTTGTAAGAATTCCCAACTAAAACAAAAGATTCTTCTGGAATTGGACACTTCTCCTTTAGGAGGACACTCAGGATTTTTAAAAACTTACCACGGGGTGAAGAAAGAATTTTTTTGGGATGGCCTTAAATCTGATATTCAAAAGTTTGTGGCGGAATGTTTGGTTTGCCAGCAGAATAAAGTGGAAACAATTAAGACTCCAGGACTTCTACAACCTTTATCCATTCCAAGTCAACGTTGGGAGGAGATTTCAATGGATTTTATCACAGGTTTACCTAAGTCCGAAGGAAAGAGTGTCATCATGATGGTAGTTGATAGACTTACCAAGTATGCACACTTTTGTGCATTATCTCATCCATTTAAAGAAAGTACAGTTGCTACTACATTTATGGACAGAATTCAAAAGCTACATGGAAGCCCAAGGGTTATTGTGAGCGACAGAGATCCCATTTTTACTGGAAATTTTTGGATGGATTTATTTTCTTGTTTGGGTACTCAATTAGCTCATAGCTCATCTTATCATCCTCAATCTGATGGTCAAACTGAGATAGTAAATAAATGTTTGGAAGGATATCTTCGTTGTTTGTATCTGATAAACAAACACAATGGGTCAAGTGGTTACCTCTCGCTGAATGGTGGTATAACACTTCCTTCCATACTGCAGCAAAAATGACCCCATTTATGGAACTTTATGGATATCATCCACCATCCATCACATCATATTTAAGGGAAAATTCGAAGGTTCAAGCGGTGGAAGATCACATCGAGCATCAGCAAGAAGTTCTCCAACTCTTAAAGGATAACCTGAATTTGGCACAAAATCGAATGAAACAACAGGCAGATCAACATCGCAGCGAGAGAAGTTTTGATGTAGGAGATTGGGTATTTTACGGCTACAACCATATAAACAAATGTCCCTCAAGCAAGCTAAGAAGGATAATAAATTATCGCCAAAGTACTATGGTCCTTACAAGGTGTTGCAAAAGATTGGTAGTATGGCATACAAATTGGAGCTTCCTGCTTCTTCGCGAGTACATCCAGTTTTCCATGTTTCATGCTTAAAGAAGGTTATAGGTGAAGATCTTCCAGTTCAAACAGTATTGCCAGAACTTGATGGGGAAGGGAAAATCATATTGGAACCTGAAGCAGTCATGGAAAAAAGAACTCGACAAATACGGAATCGATCAATTTCAGAGTATCTCATCAAGTGGAAGAACTTACCCACTGAAGATTCTACATGGGAGGATGAGAATTTTATACAGAAGCACCCAGAGCTACTCAAGCATTGAGGACAACACTTTTTTGAAGGAGAGGGGCATGTTTGGTCCCTATATTACTAGTATAGTCCCTTATTTTTGTTAGTGTAACCCCCTTATTGTTATTATTGTACCCTTGTAACCCCCATTTTGTTATTATTGTGCCCTTAAATTATTATTGTTAGGTCGGCTAGGATTACATTGTGGCCCACTAGGATTACATTATGGCCCCATGGACTCCTATATAGAAAGGAGGTTTTGTAAATTGTATCATCCAAGAATTGTTCATTTATGTAATGTATTGGAGGTTGCCCCCTCGAAGTGGCTCATTTCTAAGGCGTTGATATCTCTTTCTTCTCTTTTGTTTGGTTACTATAGCTAGTTGTGACCAAAGAGAACGAGAGATATAGCGATATGGGAATTTAAAACTATTTGCCACCGAGAGCGAAGGCATGTTAGGGTGGGGAAATTTGAAGCCATTTATCCTTTGTCAACGAGACATATCAGTCCAAAGTTCAATTGTCAACAGAGGCATATCAGTCCGAAGTTTTGAAGCTGTTGTCATTATCAATCAGAGGTATATCATTCCAAAATTTGAAGACATTTGTCACTGTCAATCAAAGGTATGTCATTCTGAAGTTTAAAGCCATTTTCATCAAGAACTTGAAGCCATTTCAATTCGAAGGTGAAAGTTATTATTTTTGTGGGTAGAAGAGTGTTAATTTGAACATTGAAGAAGCAATCATGGGTTTCATTGTAAGAACTGAACCAGTGGGTTCAAAATATTTAGAAGGCTACCCTCAATGCAAAGAAATTTTACAACAGATAGGATGGCTTCAATTTTTGGAGAAATTTAATGGCTTCCACAAGGAAGTCACTAAAACAGTTGCAAGATCATTTCAAGGAATCGAAGTTGAAGTGGGGGATGTAAAATTTACTGTCACTGAAGTTTTCATTGCAGAGGCTACAGGATTGCTCAGAACTGGAGAAAGATGGTTCAAAAATAGAGAATTCCACAATGACTCCTGGAAACAAATTTTAAAATCACCAGGTATGGATGTCACTGTATTCAAGAAAGGAATTCCCAGTTCTGCATTGAAAAACAAATGGAGAAACATACTACTTCTTCTACAAAAATTTATTACATGTGAGGGTAGATATGGGACATTTTATGTCTACCACATTAGACTAATGATGCATTTTCTGGGAGAAGACTTAAACCTACCATATTTCTTACTTCAAAGTCTGAAAAAGATGGCTGCCTGTGTCCAAAGAAGGGTTCAATTTTTAGAGACAACCCTATATCATCATGGTTTGGTCAAAATTTTGATTGAACATCATCTAGCTAAAACAAATGATACATGGGACGATTTCTTAATGAGAAATCATTTTGAAGAAGCAAAAGAACCATCACCTGAACCACAGCCTACAAGAAGAAGTAGAAAATGGAGGGCTTCAGAAGTTGAAATTGACAAAAAAGTCCAAGAGAGCAGTGAGGAAATCAATTTAGAGAAGTTGACTCAAATCAAGAGGCAACTTAAGGAGGAAAAGGTAATCAGGAAATCTGCCATGGAGAAAGGAGAGGGATCTTCTCAACCTAGAAGAAGCCACAGACTAAAGGGGAAACTGAAGAAAACACTAATCAAACAAACAGGGGTAATCAATATAGAAGATGAAGAAACATCCATTGAAGAGGATGTTGAAGAGGATTTTTATGAAGGAACCCCTGAAATTGACCCTGCTCAACAGGAAATTTATGACTATGTAGAAACTTTGGAGAGGAGAGCTTCAGAAAGCAGAGAGAGAACCCCCAGTCCTCCACTGTCTGAAATAGATATATTAAGGAGAGATAGGTATGAGTTGGAATTACTGAATAGACACATCAAAAATGAGAATGAAATTCTCAAGGATCAAATTAAGCTCAAAACTGATATGAACTCAACCTTATCCCTGCATATAGACAAAGTGGAGAAGACCAATGAGAAGTTGAAGACAAGGAACAAAAAGCTAATCAGGGCACTCACCAACCTAAGGTTCAAACTTGTTATCATAAAACCCAGAAGGTCTCTAGCTTCCAGACAAAGGAGAAGGAGAGGATTAGATGTCCTTGCAGAAGCCTCTGAGTTCATAGGATAATTTGCATGAGGACATGCAAAGAGACAGCAGTGGGGGTATGTTGAGCCTCAAAATTGTGCTTTCCTCCATTCCATTTTACCTAATTTTCCTTTGACCATTGCCATCCTAGACCCAATTGATCAATGAATATAGTTAAAATTACTTTTAGAATGATTTACATGACTGACTTGCTACTTTTTGTGATTTTTGCCATTGTAAAGCATTTTGACTGGAACTAGCTGCAGAATGCAGACATTCCGTAGCTAACCGGCGATTCTGTAGCTGTCTTCACGTTTGGATATGTTCCAGGTGGCCTCTTGAGAAAAACCGCATATGGGCAGAATCCACGTCATGTCTACATGGTTCGTTGCTCATTATGAAAGAAGAAACGAATTCTGAGTACGGTTTTTGAACGTGGGAACACATTTAGGAAAGCGGACTTCTATTAGGACTATCTCAATCCAGATGTCTTTTTCCTCTTCACGCAGCCACTTCAACAGTTCTAATGTGATTCCGATAAGGAAAGACAGTGTTCCTGAATTATTGCAGGTCTTGTTATGTGCATTTGCTATATAAACACTTGGGAAACCGAGAGCTATGTTAGATTTTGATGTTAGATTTTATGCTAGATTTCATTTAGATTATGTGCTACATTTCTGAAGACGCAGAGTGTTATGTTCAAGTTATTTCATCTTTAATGAAGCAGACAAAGTTGTTTTGAAGGCGTTGATTTAATTTGGAGTTGAATTCCGTAGGTGGTAGAGGGCCCCTGCCTCTTGCACGGATTTTATTTGTGTAAATTAGATAAGTACTCTAGCTGCCTTTACGTTTTTAGAGTTGAATTCATAGTCGTTTTAATTAACTACTGTAGTCATCTTCATTCTAACTCTTCCACAAGAAGAAGCTCTTCCAAAATATTATAACAGTGAATGAAAATGGTTATAGTACTGTAGGATTTGAAGTTGAATTCATAATTGTTTTAATTAGCTGCTGTAGTTATACTCATTCTAACTCTTCCATAAGAAGAAGCTCTTCCAACAGATTATAATGATGAATGGGAAATGGCTATAGTACTGTAGGATTTAGTTGTAGTTTTCATTGTTTATCATCACAGTTACACTTGTTCCAATCACTCTTCCACAAGAAGAAACTCTTCCAACAAATTCTTAAGAGTCCAAGACATGACCGTGATAATGAATGATTTAGTTGTGTGTTTGTACTAAGTATCATCTCTATTCTTGCTCTTAAACGCTTTCCCAAAACATCATAATGACGAGTAGGATATGGATATGATATCTTAGTTTTTCATTGCTTTCAGTCCTTCATATTTGCAATTGCACTCAATTACACAGTCAAAATTGTTCTAGCTCTTCCAAAAGAAGAAATTCTTCCAAAATATCAATAATGATGGACAAATAGACTGTATAATTTCATAGAATAAGGCATGGTAGCTTAGTTAGGATGCTCCGGAGTTTAATTGCACTTAACTCATGTTCAGTTACTTTGTTTTGAGTTTGATGATGACTTGTAGCTCAGCATTGTTCTAGATTAGTGGCATCTTAAGTTCATTCTTAGATTAACTCATTGCACTTGCACTTCACATTCAGATTGTCATCCACTGCATAATAGATTACTTCAGTTGTTAAGATTAACAAGACAGCCTTCATTATTCACAAACATCTTCTTGTTCTAAAATCTACAAATGATCCATAACCATATGAACAGAAGACAACATCACTATAAGGCCTGAAGTATCTCTGCAATTTCCTTATCATTTCATAAACAGAGTCCTCCCTCAAAATCCTACTTTGAAAAGAAATCAATAAATTTTGAGTAAAGGTTTTGTGACATTCAATTGAATTTCAGAATAGAGATAGGAACTAGTTCTAGAATAGAAGATCTTATGATGATAACAATGTTTTCCTCTAAATATGTTTCAAATCTCTAATCAAGGACAAAGTGTTGCATCATTGTAGGTTAGTTGTTTAATTGATTAGTTAGAGGATTTGCATACTTAGTGATCATTTCTCAAGTTTAGTTTGTGTTTTGAATCATTTTCTTAAAAGTCATTATCAAGCTTTGCTTTTACTTTGTCATAGTTTATATTTGATTCTGCTTCAGTGTTTCCAATTGCATTTGCCATTTGTCATTCCATCAATTAGGCTTGACTCTGTTTTAATCGCCAGCTCCTTTCCATTAGCTTTCTAGGCATTTTCCCTTGTAAACATAAAACCACCAAAAAGACCAAAAACATCATAAATCATTACAAAAGACCAAAAACATCACAAAACACTACACACAACGCATTAGGAAACAAGCACCTAGGTACATACAGTACACTTCACTTCAGCAGTTTACAAATCCTGGTTGACAATTAAATGAGCTCAGTTTAGGAGACTAGATTGAGACCAAACAAAGACCACCTTTCATGAGAAGGATAGTAGTGCCACGACGATGCTTGAGAGAATTCACACAGACGTGTGTGGACCTTTCTCAGTAGCTTCGACAACAAAGCACAGGTATTATGTGATATTTGTTGATGAATTTTCTCATAAGTGCTGGATCTTCTTCATGCAGAAGAAGAGCGAGACATTCTCAAAGTTCTGTGAGTTCAAGGCACTAGTGGAGAAAGAGTCGGGGAAGCAGGTGAAGGCTCTTAGGAGCAATAATGGTGGTGAATTCATCTCTGGCGAATTCAAGGACTTTTGCAGCAAAGAAGGAATTTGAAGAGAACTCATAGCGTCCCATAACCCATAGTAGAATGGGGTCGCAGAGAGGAAGAACAGAATGATCGTGGGTGCTGCACGGGCGATGTTGCATGATCGGGGCCTTCCCATACACTTGTGGGATGAGGCATGCAACACTACGGTTCATGTGCAATATCGTTGTCCTCATAGAGTACTTGGCATGAGTACACCCGAAGAGGCGTTTTCGGGTAAGAAGCCTGATATTTCTCATTTGAAGATTTTTGGCTCACATGTTTACATTCATGTGACGAAGGATGCCAAGAAGAAGCTGGAGCTGACCATAGAGGTTGGGATATTTGTGGGGTACATAGAAACACCCCAAAATTATCGTGTGTATTTGTTAGACAGTCGGATGACTGTCGTGCAATGGGATATCAAATTTCATGAGGAGAAAGCCATGAAGTTGTCGCTTGAGAGGGAGCTACACTTGCATGTAGAGGAGGAGCTACTTGTTCCTAAAGATGAGCCTCGAGATGTGGATCAGCCACAGGAGGAGGTTCATAGAGTGGAAGAAACCACTCATGCAGCGCTAAACATCAGAGGGCGGAAGTGCACTACAGAATCTGAGCAAATGAATCTTGATGCAGCACAGAATGTAGGAGCTTCTACATCACAGTTTAGACAGAGACAGTCACCTAACCGATTTACTGGATACATGGGTCTGAGGAGCAAGTGTATCGTGACTGAGCCATCCTCTTTTGAGGAAGCTGTGGAGGATCCCGCATGGGTAGATGCCATGGTGGAAGAGTATGATTCCATTGTCAGAAATAATGCATGGGAGATTGTCCCAAGGCTGGAAGGGAAATCAGTGGTAGGTTCGAGATGGATCTACAAAGTGAAGCAAGTTGCTGACGAGAGCGTTGAGAAGTATAAGGCAATATTTCTTGCCCAGGGCTTCTCATAGATCGAGGGGATCGACTATGAAGAAAATTTTGCACCTGTCGCAAGGTATTCTTCCATACGGACCATCCTTGCTCTCTCAGTGCAGATGGGTTGGCACATTCATCAGATGGATGTGAAGACTGCGTTCCTCAACAGAATCATTGAGGAGGAGGTGTACATTGAGTAGCCTAAAGGACTTGAAATATTCAGCAGCGAGTCACATGTGTGCAGGCTCAAAAGAGAGTTGTATGGGCTGAGACAAGCACCTCATGCTTGGTACACACGGATAGACAGTTATTTCACCAGACTTGGTTTCGCCAAGAGTGAGGCGGATCCAAACCTATACCAGATTGTGGTGGAGGGTAAGCTTTTGATCATTGTGCTTTATGTAGATGATTTAATACTAATGGTTCATGAAGTGTTGATACACTCATGCAAGGTAGATCTTGCAAAGGAGTTCGAGATGAAGGACTTGGGCCTCCTTCATTATTTCCTGGGATTGGAAATTTGGCAGTGGAAAGGTGAAATGTTTGTGTCTCAAGGCAAGTATGCCTAGGAGATACTGAATAAGTTTCACATGCAAGGCTACAAGCCTATCGACACTCCTCTTCCTCGTGGTTGGAGGAAAGAGGATGCTACATCGATAAAGGTAGTGGATGCCACTGTTTATTAACAGTTGGTTGGTTCGCTCATGTATTTAGTGAATACACGACCGGACATATGCTATGTTGTGAAACAGCTTTCACAAGCGATGGTGAAGCCTACCAAGCTCTTTTGGAAGGCAGGCAAGCATGTCCTAAGGTATCTCAGGGGCACATCTAGGTATAGATTGTGGTACAGACAGTCGAATGAGGTGAAGCTACATGGCTTCACGGATGCAGATTGGGCAGGAAGCCCAATGGACAGAAAGAGCACATCTGGAGGGATTTTCAATATCGGATCTACATCAGTTTCTTGGTACAGTAGGAAAAAAAGATCCGTGGTACTCAATTCAGCGGAGGCTGAGTACATGGAAGCAATTTTGGCTCCTGGTTGAGTTGTTCAATTCTCACTTAGATCCTACTGTGATATATTGTGATAATCAGAGTTGCATTAAACTCTCGGTTAATCCAGTATTTCATGATAGATCTAAACATATTGAAATTCGATACCATCATTTCAGAGATTATGTGCAGAGGATGATCATGTTGCTTTCTTACATTCCTACGGAGGATCAAGATGCAGATATTCTGACGAAGGCTCTCACCAAGAGCAAATTCTAATACTATAGAGACAGGATCGGGGTGCCAGATAATCCCTATCTTGTTGAGAGGGAGTGTTGAGATTCAACAAGATGATGAGCTTAGTGAAAAGAGTCGCCTTCACTAAGTGGGCCCGTAGGCTATTTTTGGCGCAAAGTCTATTTTTAGACATGTCGATCATATTCTATGAGTTGCAGGATGCTATTTTTGGATGGTTGGTGAAGTTGAAAAAATAGATGGACTTCTATTTTTAGACATATTGGGTGGACTTTGTTTTTAGACTGCCAGTCTAAAAATAGATATGTCGAATATTATTAGCTCTTAATAATATTTGGACTCTAAACATTATCTTATTCTCTTGGAGCACTTCAGTTAAGTGCACAGATGTGGCACAACATCTGACAGAAGGAATTACGCTATTCCTGAGGGTTTATTGGAGCTAATGCATGGAGGACTTCAGTTAGAACTCATGTGACAGAGTTTGGTGGAGTTGGAGAAGTAGTTGGTGGAGTTGTATTTATTTTAACTCAGTTAGACTCAATTGAGCTAGTTGTATCTAGTCTAACTGATTGATACACTAGTGAGAGTGGTGTGAATTAATTAGTTAATTAATTCATAAATAATAACTCATTAATCAACTGAAGAATACATCAGTTAACTACAGTGCATGGCAGTTTTAGTGGAGACCATTGGAGAGATAAGTGAAAGAGCAAGTGTGACTATCAGTTGTGACTATAGTGATGCATTGATTGCATCCAACACTTAGTGGAGATGCCAATGAGGATTGTGTGAGCAAGGCTGGAGTGATTCGAACTCATTCAGAGCCATTCTTCAGCAGGGATTGTGTAGTAGAGGCAGGCTATCAAGTGGCAAAGATCGGTGCATGGATTTGCAAGATCAGGCTTGATTAGTGTGTAGCTATTGTATTGTACTGAAAGCTTGGTATGATCAGCTTTGTATGAGGATTGTTACATGATCTCTATGACATATATTATATACAGATAGTTGGGGTTTTCAGCTTCAGGCTTTCCCGTTAAACAACTGTGTTAATGTGTGTGAATTTTTATTGTTTCATGTGTGCATTGCAATCTTGATTTAATTTTTTCAAATGATCAATGGTGGAATAGATTTTGTATTTTGAATGAAGTTAAAATAGTGTGAAATCAGAAGAATCTTTGACATATAACACATAAGTTATATAATTTCTACATCCATGAGACAGATACATTCACAACTTAAATAGGTGTCACAAATGCGCTTCAAAAGTAAACATAACCAATTCAGATGACACACATATACTTTAACGATACTTCGCATTCATTAACATTCGGATCCACTTACAACCAAAACACGTCTCGCGCACACATCCTAGCGGCGTACGCACATAGCAGGACTGAGGATCTCCATGCACACAGTCAACAGGAGTCCTTACCCCAAAACAACCCAAAACAGATCTAACAGTTCACATGTATCATCAATATATCAACTTTCTTACTTACTAGACCCAACTAACTATCTATTTATAAAGTCGTAGCCTTTGCTATCCTATGTTCCGCAAACCATGGTTTTCGGACCCTAGAGCTACCCTTTAACCCATTACAAAAAATTAGGGGCTTTGACCCACCCCAAAACCCCTACGTAGGACCGAATTTAAAAAAATTATACCAAAAACACAGGTTAGGGAACTCTGTTCCAACAGGCCCCCAACACAATCTTGTGACTCGTCTCGAGTCACTATGGCCGTGGGTCCTCCATCTTCGTCTGCAGCTGCTTGATCACCTCAACTAGCGGGGGCAACACTCCTTCGCTCTGTGCAGCAACATTATAAGCAATTTCCACCAACTTCTGTGACATTGGACCTTCTATAGCAACAGTGACACTCTCCAAAGTCTAGTTTAGTTGCTTAAATGCGATATCGACATCCTAAGAGAGCTTGAGGGCTTCATCGGCCTAAGGCTTAAGGTGGTCATTGAGGACCTTCTTTTTCTGGAAGAGCTCTTTAATGTCCTCTCTCAGCATATGGCTGGTACGCAATTGTGCCAAGCGTTGAGCAGGGATCAAAGTAGGCATAGTGGCTTCCATCTGCTCAAAATTTTCTTCCTTCTGGCACAAATTTTGAGTAAGTTCGCGCAGGAGAGGATCTCGTTGCACCTTATTCCATAGTTGCATAGCTGTCTCCAATAGTCCTGAGCCCTGAGAAATATGATCTGTGATGACATTAGTGGCCTCTGTGACTAGCACGGCTCGCTGGGCCCTTACCTCAGGTGGCATTTATGGCTGTAATTTGGCCTGCAAGGCCGCTATCTGTTGTTACATCACTGACTTGATCACCTAGATATCGGTCCTTGAAGCCTTGAGTGCTGCAACAAGCCCCTCAATCTTGGCCTGGGGGGTGGCAGAAGTTGGGATATCTTTAGTAACATCTGCGTAGAGCCTATTGATTAGGTGTTCCAACTCTGTCTGCTATGCACTGGCGAGGTTACATGCAGCCTGTGCCTGGGATACTTCAGCGGTTTTTTCTTCTATCGTCTGCTCAGTTGTACTGAGTTGCTGGTGTTCTTGATGGTCCCTGTGTTCATGCGGCAGGCGAGCTAGGTTCAATTATACCTCTGCATAGGTTTGGAATTGTGCTCCTAATTCAGGCAGACTAAGCATGACGGCTGCACCTGACATAGGGCAAAGACGACTTTTCGTTGTACTGATCAATGTGCTGCTTGTTGCTGGGGCCGACATTGCCTGGATCATACTTGTTTGCAAGGTGTTAGTCTTCAGCTGTAGAGCCCGAAGCTCAGCCTGGAGGGTGTCGACCGTGGCCTTCTGATGCTCTTCCAAAGCCAACCATTTATCTTCTGCAGTAAGGGTGACTGCATCCGCGATCTACTCTAGGTCCTCCTTTGTCAAAGTAACTCATGCATCTCATTTCGGCCGTTGAGCGTGTTGCTTCTTTCGTGGTCCTTTAGCAGGGTCACCCATCTGTTTCATTCCTCGAGGGGATTCAATACCTCTTGCATCCAAACCCTCTACGCCTAGATCATTTTGCGAGTCCTTCTGCGAATCCTTTTGCGAACCCTTTTGCAAACCTCTCTGTGCTTCCAAGTCCAATTCCTTCCCAATACTCTTGCCCTGTCCTCCAGTCTCTTTAGTGGTGGTGGGCAACGTGACCTTTTTGGTACTATTTCCTGTAGTGCCCTTCATTCCTGACTTAAATATGAGCTTCCATTGTGGAGGAAAACCAACAATAAGGGGATAAATATCCTCATCCGCGACCATGTATGGGAGTGATACCCATGTTGGATCCTTTCGGCCCCTGATCTGGACATTGTGCATTGTTACCTAAAATGCTGTGATGCCTTTTTAGTTATCATAAATGGTTGGTGACGAGCATGGTAGGGAATTGATAACAGCTTCGAGCCCGCTCTGAAATAGGACCCAGAAGACTTGATTATCCTCGATACGATGTGCATCCTTTGAATCCCACAAGTTTGTGTATCGCATACCTGGCTCGAGCTTAGGGAGAACTGAGTCTTCAGGGGCTTCCCATGTGACCAACACGAAGAAGAGCAGTAGCCATGAGTAGCAGAATGATTTTCCCTGATCCTAGACCTCACACACATTCTCCAAAAAATCGTTGCACAAGAACTGGGACCAGTTGTAGTAGACCCCCTTTTAACAGCGCCCAACCAACTGAATTACAAACGCAGGGACATTTGCAACCTAGAAATTGTGCATCATTTTTCATGCTAACAACAAGGTTCCCATATGAGCACCGAGGCCACTAATAGTGCTAATCATGAACCCCCTAGTGTTTCTTTCCACATGATAATCCTCACACACCTTATCAGCGATCTGTTGTTCATATTTCTTCCTGACACGTTCCATGGTGAATGAGTGTTGCGCCTATGGGAATTCTATCCTGTATCCATAAGCTGCCATCATGGACCAAGGCAAGAAGCTTTTGCACAAGTCAGTCTGTGATGTTGTAGTGGCCAAAATGAGGCATTCGCAGTATGTTTAATAGCTCAGAACCATCCAATATACTTGCCCATGGCATGGGGACTACCTTCAACACGTCATCCTCCAATACACTTTCAAGATATAACGTAGGTGCTAGTTCGAGGAAGGCATCCAAATTGGCTAGGTTGTGGTCGTCGAATTTTACCGAGTGGAGTTTTCCAAAGGAGTCTCCAATTATGGGGACCTCTCTCGGAATCAATGGCATTTGTAGATATGTGCGTAGGGCATCAAGGTTCTTAGGTGTGTGCGTCGAGGACCTGCGAGGTCGAACATAGGGCGGAAACCAGTTTATCGGTTCAAGGATCCGGGCCTCTTCCTGAGTAGAAAGAGGTCGCTTCAAAGGGTTAGGAAAACATGCTTGGGGCACCGTTCTTGGGGATTCCACATTCCAAGGGGAGGTGCAGGGCTTTCCTCCAGCCCACTTCGTAGGTTTCCTTGACGCTTGGCCTTTTTCCTTCCCTTTCTGCTTTCCCTTGCTTGGTGTGGACATAACCTCCTCGACTTCAGGGGTAACTTCCAACACTTCATCAGACTCTTTCTCCATCGAGGCTATAGTCTAGGAATATTCGGCGGGGTTAGACGCAGTCATTCTGGTGCGAAAAATGAACTCAGGGTGGCTACTATCAGAGGGGGAAGCACACTCAGAGATGAACAAGGTACAATAGTCGTAGACTCTTGCAAAGCACAAAATGCTCAAGATACATGGAACCCTCTTCTAGGTTTTCCTTCTGCTTTTATAGCCATGCAGATCAACCAACGGTTGAGTGAGGCTTATCAGAAACTTACCATCAATTAAATGGTAAAAAATCTTTGGAAATCACCTCATTAATTGTTGGTCGCCTGCTCCTTTCAGTGGTAAAATTTTCTTTTTACCCCATTTTACTGTTCCAGTGGATAGTTTTCGCATATGCATATTACACATGTGCTTCTAGCACACCTCCTGTGCTCTGAGCGCACCCCTGCACTCCCAGCACACCTTCTGCGTTCTGAGCGCACCCCTGCGCTCCCAGTGTACCTCTCCGAGCTTCCAGACCTACGATGAACCCCTATGCATACCATGGTTCTGCCTGCATTTATCCCTCTTTCTGCATTAATCTGGTATTGTTTGCTCTGGTTTCCATTGACATAGCCTGGTACCATATCACCATGTAGCATAGCTAACTGGACCACCCCTCTATCAGTAATTTCCTTTAACATATAGGGACCTAGCCAGTGCTGATGAAACTTCCCTAGGTGTTTCGCAAACTGGCTATCATATAGCAGGACCAATTCTCCCTCCACAGATGTCTTTTTCCGAATATGTCGAGTGTGCCATGCCTTATCCTGAACCTTCTGAACTTGCTAATGGAAGCTAGCTATGAAACGATCTGCTTCCAAGGCCCTAAGATGCGCTAACCACTCCTCCATGATATCAGGCTCTGCCATATTGGTAAAGGCTGTGACGCACAGGGTAGGAACAATATACTCCATGGGCATAATGGCCTCTTTGCCATAAACCTTCCTAAATGTTGTCTTCCCAGTCAGCTTCTTACAGGTGGTTCGATAGGCCCAAAGAACTGACAGGATGCACACGTCCCAGTCAGTTCGATCGGTATTACAGACCTTGGTTAGTGCCTACTCCAAGATCTTATTAAAATATTCTACAGCTCCATTTTCCTATGGATGATACGGGGTGTTTTTCGCGTG
This sequence comes from Pinus albicaulis, assembly GCA_034641835.2. Taxonomy (NCBI): domain Eukaryota; kingdom Viridiplantae; phylum Streptophyta; class Pinopsida; order Pinales; family Pinaceae; genus Pinus; species Pinus albicaulis. Next base: position 1,034,864,713 of record CM076581.1, on the reverse strand, counting down.
GTGGATCTAAAATTCTTCAGTCAAGGTCTGTATTGTTTCATTAAAAAAATGCATACCTCTATCACTCATTAAGATATTTTGATAGACAAACTTGGTTAGAATATTCTCAAAAATGAAGTGTGCAGCAGTAACTGGAGTGCAATCCTTCACAGCCTGTGCTTTGGCCCATCTGGTTACATAATTAGTTGCCATGATGTAGCGTTCAACTTTCTTCTTTCCTGGCAAGTTGATGGGCCCAAAAACGTTGATGGCCCATTTGGCAAATGCTTGCAGGGCCATTTGCAGTTGTAGGGCAGTTCATCTCTTCACAATGGCCTTCCTGTCGTTTGGCATGTATCGTGGGCTTTACAATAGTCATGGGAATCGCTATGTAGCGTGGGACACCATAGATTGGCTCTGAAGATCTTTTGCGCCATTGCTTTCCCTACGTAGTGACCTCCTGCTATGCCCCCGTGGGCTTTCGCTAAGATGGCATGCCTCTCATGCTCCAAAACATATCTTCACAGCACCTCATTGGCTCCTAGCTTATACATATGGTATGCGATGATGGTAAAATCTGTTGTGTGGGTTACCAACTCTTTCTTCTGTTGTACCGAATACTCTGCAGGTGCCATCCCCGTAGTCAAGAAATGAATGATGTCGGAGAAGTGCACATCAAATACCTTAATAGTGAACAGTTGTGCATCAGGCAATCCTTCTTCGAGGTTGGTCAGCTCTTCACCACTTTTGATTCAGGATAAGTGGTCCGGCCTAGCATTCAACTTCCTCGGTTTCATGATGATCTCAAAGTCATATTATTGAAACAATAGTAGCAATTGGTATATTCCCCCTGCAACACAGGATTATTCACTAGGTACTTCAAAGCAGAGTAATCTATAAACATCTTGAAGTGCCCTCCTAATAGATAATGTCGGTATTTTTGCAGGACGTATACCATGGCCAACCCCTCATGCTCCGTAGTGGAATAGTTGCGCTCCGCACCAAAATGTTTCCTACTAGAAAATGCATCTGGATGGTAAATGTCTCTATCTCTAGGCTGCGTCAGGACAGCTCCCAGGGTGATCCTCGACGCATCTATGTGAACATGGAAAACCTTCGCCCAGTCAGGAAAGATGAGAATAGGTGCAGAGACCATCTCGTCCTTGAGTAATTCTAAGCTCTTCTGACACTCCTTGTCCCAAATTAATGAAACGTCCTTTTTTAGCAATTTTTCCATAGGTGATATGATCAGCGCGTACCCTTGAATGAAATTTTTGTAGTAGCATGTTTCTCAGTTGTAGGTACTGCTAGGTTGATGATAACTTCTACTTCAGCAGGGTCAACCATCAATCCTTGTCAACAAACTATGTGACCGTGCAAGATCCCGAAGGGTACGTAAAATATGCACTTTTTGATATTCAAGAAAATATGGTGCTTTCTACAGGCGTCCAAAATCATATGCAGGTTTGAGATGTGCTTCTTTACCAACCCGAAGACGGTCCAGTCATCAAAATATACCTCCAAAAACATGTGGATGATTTCCTTGAATACTGCAACCATTATTTGTGAAAAGATGGCAGGGGTGTTCTTGAGCCCAAATGGCATGACAACATACTAAAAATATCCCCATGTAGTGTTAAACGTAGTTTTGTTGCGATCTTCAGGTGCGATCATGATCTAATGGTAGCCCGTGAACCCGTCCGTGAACGAGTATGCTTCCCGCCCTGCACGCTATCGAGGATTTCATCTGAGAATGGCGTAGGAAAGGGATCATTGACATAGACATCATTCAATTGTGTAGGTCAACACAGATCTCTATCTCTCTATTATTATTTTTCTCCTAAACCACCTAGGACTTACCCAATCTGACTATTCGATTGGTTCGATGATACCTGCGGTGAGCATTTTGTCGATTTCTTCCTTTACTTTTTGTTTGTACTTGGGGTTCAGATGATAAGGGAGCTGTTTCATAGGGCGTGCATCTGGTTTCAGAGTGATGTGCATTACTCCTAGGTCCCCTATAATCCTTTTGAGTTATGAGAATTTTGTCGAGAATAGGTCTTGGTATTCCATGAGGAGTTCTACAACTTTTCCCACAATATCATCATCCCAGTAGTTCCCAATTTTAGCTATATTAGGCTGCTCCTCCATTCCAATGTTGAATTCTCGTAGCTTTAGAGGCTTAGTGACATCGACGGTGTGTAGTGGGGGTCCAGCAACTGTGGACTCTCCCTCTGACTTTGGGATAGAGGCATTTTGTGGATCTTCATCACACTCCTTCATTGATAAATTGCGGCAGTTGACAATATCCTACATCTACGTTTCCCATGTTGGTGCGCCATGTGCTGCACAAGGGCATGATTCATCAAATACTAAGGCATATATATCCTACAGAGCTTCATCGAATGCCTCTGTTCCACCTACCAAACCAAATGTCGCTACAAACTCATCCTTCAGAGTTTCCCAGTGGCGGTTGTGCTACTGTAGTTTTGCATCTAAATACCATGTAGTGGGGATTGGCCCCAAGGCATGAATGAATAGGTGAACCCATTCCTTCGTAGTTCATTCGCACCATTTCTCCATCCATACAGACAAGTGCTCATGCGGTTCACCTGGGCTAAGGAAAGTATTTACGTGTAGGTGAGTCGGGGGTTCAAATCGTAGGATCATCATTTCGCAACACTCTTCCCAATCCTGGAACATTCCCTTATGCGTGTCCCACCACCTCACGGGGTTTGCATGCATGGCTAGATTAAGGGCCCACGGCCTTCGCTCCCATGGGACTTCATCTTCAAATGCTCGAAAAAACTCCCTAATACTACCAGAATCATCAAAGTAGGGTAGTTCTCTTACCTCTAAGGATATACACCAGAATTTCTTTGTGATTCTAAGGCATCGTAGCGCAAATACATCATGTAACCAATTCTGCCAATTTTCTATCTCCCCATCAGAGTTAGAGAAGAATTCATTTTCCTTCACCCAGTAAAGCACACCATCAGCCATACGATTGATCTAATCCTTGTCCCGAGTAGTTAATTTGTAGATGTGATCCACATCCTCTTCTTCGCGCACTAGTTCGGTATACCGCTCTCCTTCCGTAAGGTCCAGTGGGACTATTACCCTCGTGCCTTCATTCTCAAACACCATACTTCTTTTCTTGAGGTTGATAATGCCTCCCATATCTATTGCCCAATCCGATCCTAGGAGCATCTTCCACAATCTGAATTACCTCAAAGTCAGCGCGGACCTTAACTCCTGTGATATCTACCATAATCTTTGACAACCTTCCCAACGGTATGATGTTCTATGGGTTGGCCATGTGTAGCTGGATAGTAGACCATTCCAACTTAGGCTCTCCCATATGTTTCCAAGTTTGCTTGGGCAGCATGTTCGCATCTGATCCCAGGTCCAAAATAACCTGATCCACTTCATAGTTGCCAATCTATGTTGTTAGCCGCATTTCTCGACCAGGGCGTTTCTTATGCTTGTAAAGTTTGTGCACATCCTTAACTTCCAGGGGAGGGTTAGTTCTCTCTCCGCAGCTGTCTATTATTTCTTGCAGATTTTCTACTACCTTCTGGTTTTATAGCAGCTTCATACATGCCTGTAGAAATGGTTTAACTTCGTCATATGTTCTTAGGTTTGCTGGAGCTTTTGAAATAGGTGCCTCCTCCTTAGTAAAGTCTTTGCGAGTTGCGACAAAGGTTTCCTTTTCCTTTTGTAGGTTCAAGATTTCTTGTTTGACAACTTCTTTCTGGATAAGGGTTTCAGCTTCGGCTTTCTCTTCACCTCCTCTAGTAGCCATGCCACTGTGCGTTATCACATTAATACTTGGTCCTTCATCACGTGGTTCTACCTTAACCCTCTGCACGTTCTGTGTAGGTATCTGCTGTCTTTCCTACATTTTTGCTATCAAAATTGGAAATTCTTCAATCACATGGTCCAGTTGTCTACAATATCGGCAAGATTGTCTCACAGGGTTCAGATAGTCCCTCGCAAAATACCCTATCTACCCACAATTGTAACATATCAATTGTCCTCTTCCCCAACCTACGCCTCCACCCCTTCCCCCTCCCCTGCCCCTGGCTGGGGAGCCTCCTCTGCTTGAGGGAGATAATGGTGAAGAAGGGTCAGTCTGTACCCTGTATAGGTTTCCTCGATCTAGTCATAGGTTCGGCAGCTATGCTCGCCATGCCCCAAAGAGGACCAGAATCAACACCATTGCTGCTTCAATTCTGGAATTTAAGCACCAAGACAGGGACAGTGGTTAGTATCATGTAGCCTGGAAACATGACAATCAATGCACCATAATGTCGGACCACTTGGTCCCGCAGCCTCCTTAGGACGCAATAGGCTAGGTCTCCTAGCCTGCATGTAATTTGCCAGCAGAGGACACTGATCCTTGGTATGGTCGGACACCCTGCATCTTATGCACCATATGTCTGGACTAGCCTCTTTCCCCCGTTCTTTTCGCAATTTTTGTATTTCAAGGTGCATTTCCTCCAACTTTTGCTAGATCTACTGTACCCCAAACTAAGCATCATCCCTCGGCACAGCCTCTAGTTTCATAGCAATCTCCAAGGCCTTCTCTTGTGTTGCAATCAACTGCTGACCCATAGGTCTACGCAGGTGAGGAAAAAACATTGTGATAAACCATTCCTTGTGCTGTCTATCATCATACTGAAATTCCCCATCTCTGATAAACTTTTTTAACCGCTAATTAGCTTCCCATACAGATTCAGTGGGTCCCTGTCTAAAGTCTTTCAATTCAACCACTATTTGAGAGTAGGACTTAGGCTTTCGAAACTGTTGTTTCAACGTTGTCTTAATTTCCTCAATAGATGGATTTGCGTGTTGTCCTATGTACCCCATATACCAATCTAAGGCCCTTCCTTCAAAGGTGAGTGATAGGTGCGCTCCCTTTATAGCATCAGTAGCCACATTTTGCTGTAATATTCCTAAATTAGCATGCAGCTAATAGGAATATTGATTTTTTCTCTGAGCACCTAGTAGATGAATAAATGGGGAAAGATACCCATACCTATCTTGAATAAGCATAAAATACCTCTTGATGTGAAAAGGGATCATAATAATAACTGGATCTAGCACTCTCATGTGTGAGCAAGGCATAATGGATGTGGACAAAGTCAAGTTTTATCAAGTCAACAACATTAATGTGGGAGGAGTGGATCATCTATAAAAACAACTCAATATGAATAAGGATCAATTTAGAAAACTATATGAGAGCTATATTGAAGACCCTTAGGTGTGAAAAGGGCTGAAGTAGGTTGAAGAGGTCAACCTTGACCAAATCAAACATCGTTGTTATGGAGGAGTGGAATTGATGAAGGTACAACATGGTTTTGGAGGGAGAATGATTGTGTGATGGTGGAAAACCTTATGAGTGGGACCCAAGGTGAGAAGGCTCACATATTTTATAAGGAAGAGGATGGAAGCCATATGGGGTAGCTTATGAGTGATATTTTGATATTCTTGTTTAGACTTTTTCTCTCTTCAACTGTTTAGATAAGATTGCTGGTGTTGTTTAGCACTAAGGTATTCTTGTTTAGGAATTCCATCTATTCCCCTTGAGTAGCTCTTGGGAGAGACCTGATCTATAATTACACACATCTGGCATTGGGGCCAAGCTTCAGTCTTCAGCTACAATGCATTTTTTGCAGAATATTGTGTTGAGTTGTAGGGTGTTGCAGTGGAGGGTTGAGAAACCCACTTTCTGAGTTGGTTTTGCATAGGAGAACGTATTCCTTCTCTTGGGAGATCAGTTTGGAGGGTACTTGAGCTCATTTAAGATCTTTGGTAGTAGGCCAACATATTTCCATCACCTACAGTGTAATTCCAGTCTGGAATTTCATTATTTCTGGAGGGCAGCTTCAGTAGGGGATCTTGTGGTTCTTTTTGAGAATTTTCCTGTCATTGAAGGGTTCATCCTTTCATGGGAGAATAATTTTTATCAGATCTGCATCAAATATACATTATTTCAGCCTTCTATACTCCCGCGCTTCAATTTTCAGTGATTATTCAGTCTTAGTGCTGAATATCACCATTTGTATTTGGGTGTATTCCTAGAATCCCTTCTCGGGTTCTCTTGGATTTGTATAAAGGAGACTAGATCTCAATTTTTGGGCCATATTGATTAATATAACATCAAATCTATTTTTCTCTACTATTTCTATGTGTAAACCTTCATTATACTGTGTTGTCTCTTTATGCAGGAATTTCATGTTGTAATAGTTTTGGGGTTTCAACATTTTTGAGCTATATTAGGTGTGGGAGGCTTGTTTACGTCACCTAATTTGATTTGTTTCTGATCTACTCTTGGATTTAGATGGTATATTGTCAGATCTAAGGGATCCAAGTGTTAATTTCGATTTTTATAGCACATTTCTGAAAATGTGTTTTTCATGCATGCATTGTTGAGTTTACCCATTTGGGAATATTACAGTGGTATCAGAGCATGATCTTTGGCTAAGCCTGTGAACTTCAATCCAAGATGCTATAAGGAGAATTAAATATCAGAATGATGGAGAGACTGAGCTTTGTCTCATCATTTTTCAGATCTATGAAGAACCTCTTCAAGGAGGTTAAAGAGAAGAAAGAGAAGAGAAGCAGTCAAACTTCTAGAGGGTTTCAAGAAGAGAAAGGGCCATGTACCTCCTATTCTCAAAGGAAAGAAATAAATTTCCAGAAATCTCCAAGGCATTACACCTTTCCTTTCCCTATTGAGGAAGAAGATAAGAGGCATGGAGATGGAGGGCACTTGGAACATGAGATCCTAAGTGGATACCTTGCAGGATACAAGTCTCAGCCTAAAGCCTTCAAGGAGACTCTAGAATTTCCTTAGTTTATTCAGCTGGAAGAAGAAAGGAGGCCCTGCAGCAATAGGAGGATGAGGGGCAATAGATTTCTATTGTCTACTTTTAATGGATCATCCACATGTATAGCAAAGGCTTGGGTGATGAAGCTAGATGCATTCTTCCTACTACATCCAGTGGTAGAGAGAGAGGAAGTTGAGATCTCAGCGTTGCACCTTGAGGGTAAGGCAAGAATTTGGTGGTTCAGCCATGTGAGTCATGCAAGAGTGTTTAATTTTGTAGATTTCACTCAAAGGGTGATCAAGAGATTTGACAAGAAGAAATCAGAAGGGGGAGGGAGCCTTCACCACCACTTGAGGATATTTGTACCAAAGTTGGTACAACTATGGAGGAGCAGCCATCATCCTCAGCATATGAGGAATCCAACACATTGGAAGGAGGAACCCTTGTAGCCATACAAGATGTTCCCAAGCTTCACCAAGGTATGCATGAATTTCCACATTTTGTTATTTTAGCAAATCTTATGGAGGGATGTGGAAATTTTCCTTTGCATGATCTAGGATAAACACATACTGTTGATTTGGAGCAGCAAGATTGCACTGCACTGTGCAACCTTGAATTTTTCAAGGAAGGGATGAATCATCATCCTAAGGTGCCATGGTTGAGCTACACACAACACTTGGGGTTGGAGTGTGGGATTTTGAAGGATAGGATGAAATTTATCCTAAACAATCTTATACAAAACCATATGTTAACCCTTGAGCTGGAGTATGAGACAAAAAATAAACCATTGAGGAGATTAACAATGTTGTCATTAAGCAGTAGTGAGGAGGTTTTTCCTCCAGCACACTTGGATCCTTATGGATTCAAGATGGTCATTGGTATGAGATCTTATCTAGGAGGTCTCCAAGGAGTTGCATTTCAACATCTCATGAAATGCAAAATCACAAATCTGATTTGGGAGGATGGTAGTCTTCATTGGAGGGGTACCAAGGTGGAATATGGTAGGATACATCCACATATGGATGAATGGGAGTGGATAGAGAGTAAGAGGTTGGTGAGCCACTTGCATATTTATGACACTGGGCAGTAGGAGGCATTGCTGTGTTGGCTACTCTTGTAAGAGTTTGGCCATCATGAGATATATCCTTCTCCAAAGGGTATGATGGTGGAGGAAACTTGGCAGGACGCTTGCATCATATGGCAGCAAAGGGTTTGGGTGCATTATGTTGGTATGATCCCTTTCATGATGATCAACATATTTTCACTTCATGATTTTCATGAAGGAGGTGTGATGGGGAAGCAAGAGTCATTGTTTCTATGGTTACTCTTGGGAGAGTATGGGAAGAATTTTTCCCATACTTGTCATGATATTTCCGGAGTTACAAGAGCCTTATCACTAAGGCCAACAACGTTGTCACTTGGGAGTATGTTTCTATTGATGGAGTGTTCCAAGGGGAGTATGCATCCCTTCATTTTGCAGACTTTCATGAGGGTATTCTCATGGGAGGACTCATCCATGGACATCACTTTCTGCCTACTCATTATTCATGGTAATAAACACATTTCTGTACTTACTGATTATTTCATTGAGTATTTTCATCTTCTCACCATCTATGAACAGTGCATTGCTCCACAAGAGGGCAAGATTATTTCTGGGTTACATAGTCATTCAAGGACATATACTTATGATGATAACCCTTCTCTAAATGACTTTGGACAAGTATGTTGTTATTTTTATTATGCTCAGGTGATATATATTGTTGCTTACTACCACATAGTAGATGAGAAAACATGCACAACTAGTAACTTGTTGGAGGAAAACTTGCCACGTGATGTTCTGAAACATCAGTTGGAAAGATTGCGCTGTATCCACTTGAGAAACCATTGGTATCATCCAAAATTGCACATAACCTTCATCATTTTTCTGATTTGGATGCCATATGGTGATGATGTGCCATTCATTTTGTATGGAATGAGTTGGGCCAGCATGAGCCATGATTTTAGAGAGAGGATATTTGATTATCCAATATTCTTCTTGCCACTTGACGGCAACATTATTGCAGCCCAAGATCAGCAGATACTCTACACTTATCATAAGTGGAGATAAGGACGGTGTGGGGTAGGTTATTTTGTCTGCCATGTTCAATTATTCAGCCGACCTACATTGCAAGAGCCAAAGGTGGATGAGATTCTTCATGAGTTACCATTCTGGAGGGTGGCTCATTTTGTGTGGATGATAGCTTGGGGATGGGGGATTCATATGGGGATGGTAGATCCCAATATATATCATATATCATGCCTAAATAAGGCCTTTAGATAGCCCATTGTTGCCTCTATGGATTTTTTACTCTTACATGTTGATAGATATTTGGGATGCTCACCAAAAGCTAGCTTGCATACTGGGGAGGGGAAAATTGGAGATGTATTGATGAGATATCATCTTTATCCTTGGAGGATTTTATCATATGAGGATGCTACAGGGGGAGAAGAGGAGGCTCTTCAGTTATATCCTTGCAGTTGCTTGAGGACAAGAAACATTTGGTAGGGGAGGACTGTAATATTCCTAAATTAGAATGTAGCTAATAGGAATATTGATTTTTTCTCTTAGTACTTAGTAGATGAATAAATGGGGAAGGAGACACATACCTATCTTGAATAAGCATAAAATCCCTCTTGATGTGAAAAGGGATCATAATAATAACTATATCTAGCACTCTCATGTGTGAGCAAGGCATAATGGATGTGGACAAAGTCAAGTTTGACCAAGCCAACAACATTAATGTGGGAGGAGTGGTTCATCTATAAAAACAGCTCAATATGAATAAGGATAAGTTTAGAAAACTATATGAGAGCTTTATTAAATACCCTTAGGTGTGAAAAGGGCTGAAGCAGGTTGAAGAGGTCAACCTTGACCAAATCAAATAACACTGTTATGGAGGAGTGGCATTCATGAAGGTACAACGCAGTTTTGGAGGGAGATTGATTGTGTGATGGTGGAAACCCTAATGAGTGGGAACCAAGGTGAGAAGGCTCACATATTTTATAAGGAAGAGGATGGAAGTCATATGGGGTAGCTTATGAGTGATATTTTGATATTTTTGTTTAGACTTTTTCTCTCTTCAATGTTTAGCTAAGATTGATGGTGTTGTTTAGCACTAAGGTATTCCTTTTTAGGAATTCCATCTCTTCCCCTTGAGTAGCTCTTGAGAGAGACCTGATATATCATTACACACATCTGACATTGGGGCCAAGCTTCAGTCTTCATCTACAACACAGTTTCTGTAGAATATTGTGTTGAGTTGTAGGGTGTTGCAGTGGAGGGTTGAGAAACCCACTTTCTAAGTTGGTTTTGCATAGGAGAAAGGATTCCTTCTCTTGAGAGATCAGTTTGGACGGTACTTGAGATCATTTTAGATATTTGGCAATAGGCCAACATATTTCCATCACCTACAGCGTAATTCCAGTCTGGAATTGCATTATTTCTGGAGGACATCTTCAGTAGGGGATCTTGTGGTTCTTTTTTAGAGTTTTCCTGTGATTGAAGGGTTCATCCTTTCATGGGGGAAGACCTTTAATCAGATCTGCATTAGATATACATTATTTCAGCCCTTTATACTTATGTTCTTCATATTGCAGTGATTATTCAGTCTTAGTTCTGAAGATCACCATTTGTATTTGGGTGTATTCCTAGAATCCCTTCCCGGGTTCTCTTGGATTTGTATAAAAGAAACTAGATCTCAGTTTTTGGGCCATATTGATTAATATAACATTAGAACTATTTGTCTCTAATATTTCCATGTATAAACCTTGATTAGACTGCGCTGTCTCTTTATGCAGTAATTTCATGTTGTAGTAGTTTTGGGGTTTCAACATTTTTGAGTTATACTAGGTGTGGGAGGCTTGTTTACCTCACCTAATTTGATTTGTTTCTGATCTAATCTTGGATTTAGATGGTATATTGTTATAGCTAAGGGATCCAAGTGTTAATTTCAATTTTTATAGCACATATTTCTAAAAATGTGTTTTTCATGCATGCATTGTTGAGTTTACCCATTTAGGAATATTACATTTGCGCAGTCCATACTGATTCTGTATCAAACCAAAATTGGTCCATATCTTCATCCCCTACACCCTTGAAAGTGGGCAGCTTCATGTGGGTGGCAATATCTTCTTCTGGTGGTAGCGGAGATGTGGGTGAGTTCTTACCCTTACGCTGACTTGAAGGTGGTGTATTTGGAGGACTATGCGCAACTGATTCTCTTAATGGACTATAGACGGATATATCTCCTTCTTGATTAGTTTGGTAGTACTTATCACTTCGTGTTGTGCTCTCTCTTAGATCAGAGGTCATTCACTCGGTATGGCTGCATAGAACGCCCTTTTCGCACAGTAATATTTTGATTAACAATGGCAGTGTTTTCAAGAACTTACCCCGGAAAACTTTGAAGAACCTTGGCTCTGCTTTAGAATAGGATATGAACTGATCGACTGCTAATTCTATCATGAATCCTCCCAACATGCTATCTACCCAATGATCTACTGTACGGATGATTTTATTATAAGTCCCTTCCAGCTATTGAATCAATTCTGGTGTCCACTACGTAACCTAATCGTCCTTCCAGCATGTCTAGAATTCTACGAGCCTTGCCAACCACTCCTGAAGCTTGTGCACAAAGGTTAAAAATAAAATTTCATAGAATTTAGTGAATATGTACTTGTTCTTCCACTTCTTAGCCATCAACTTCCTGCTACGATTCTCCTTTACAACAAACTCCTAAATCTGCTTTTCAAACCAGTCTTCAATTTCCACCCTCTCAAGTCTCCAAGGATCTCGTGGCATTACCTAGTCTCTCTCTCAAAATCCTCCCGGTCCTGGAAATGGAACCATTTTTTGGCTTAAGGGGTCCTTACCCAGGTTCGGAGGTTAAGGTTTACCAACAAACCCCTATACTACTAGCCCTTTCTGCAATGACCTAATTGCGTAGGCCAAGGTTTTACCTGAAGCAGTATGGGAGGGTGTTGGAACGAGGTTTCCGCACCCTGAGAGAGAGTAGGTAAGTTGAAGCAGATTTGTGTTATAACTTACTAGGTTTGTACCGAATGAGTTTATTCGCAGCTCTTTTAACAGTGTAATCAACATATAACCATGACAAAGCTATCAGATCTAATTAGTTACAGTCGCATCTACGTGCACATTACCAAATATCCTAACAAATTACTATAATCGCAGCCAATATTAGATCATAGATATACTTATGCTAATTCTAGAACACAGATACATTCACAGCTTAAATAGGCGTCACAGATGTGCTTCAACAGTAAACATAACCATTTCAGATAACACACAGATACTTTAATGATACTTCACTTTCATTAACATTCAGATCCACTTACAACCAAAACACAGCCCGCACACAAATCGTAGCGGGGTCTGCACAGAGAAGGACTGAGGATATCCGCGCATACAGCCAGTAGGATTCCTTACCACAAAACAACCCAAAACAAATCTAACAGTTCGCATGTAGCATCAATCTATCAACTTTCTTACTTACTAGACCCAACTAACTATCTATTTATAATATCGTAGCCTTTGCTATCCTATGTTCCACAAACCATGGTTTGCGGACCCCAGATCTACCCTTTAACCAATTACAACACATTAGGGGCTTTGACCCACCCAAAAACCCCTATGAAGGACCAACTTTAACAAAATTGTACCAAAAACGCAGGTTAGGAAACCCTATTCCAATAGTTCTCCTTGGGTGATGTCTAATTTCCATTTCCCTTGGATGAATGTGTTGTCGAATGTACATGTCGGTTACATATAGGTCCTTGTGCTTGTGATCTATGTGCTTGTTGTGTATGCATGGCATTGGTCATGATTTCAGTGGTGTCACCATGTGAAACTTGATGGTGTCGTTTTTGAATGTATTTGTTGTGACTTTATGTCGGTCGTGCATTGGTTATGTGTATCTGTGAAAGGAGGGGTGATGGACACAGGTACTATTCTCGTTCTGGTTTAGATAGGTAACATGGTCATCATTGTTATCATCCTTACGGGAGGAGTGATAGGGGATATTTTCCGGATGAGTTCAAGAAAGAAAATCCACTTAAATTCGATGGGGAAATGAAGAAAACACAAGATGTAGAAGCATGGTTGATTGGAATGAATAAATTCTTCAGATTTCACAATTACTCAGAGAACATGAAGGCCATGATATCTACATTCATTCTTAAAGGTAAAGCAGATATTTTGTGTGAATTAGATGTAAAGAAAATTAGATATATTTATGAGGAGGAGTTGACTTGGAGTGAGTTCGAGAGACTATTCAGGAAGAAGTATCTATCGAAGAGGTACTATGACGACAAGAAAAAGAGTTTTATGAGCTAAATATCAACTCTATTATCGATGAGAAGTACACTAGAATATTTCTGGAGTTGTTGAGACATTTGACTTACCTCAAGGAGGAGAAGGCCAAGATTCAACGATTCATCAATGGGTTGTCAATAACACTCAAAGACATGATTGAGTTTGATGAGCCTAAATAATTGGAGGATGCCATCCGGAAGCTAAAGAATTGTTATGAGCAAACAAAGCTTAGATCTGAGACTAAACATGACATGGAATAATCTTTGGATGAAAAGGTTCATTATGGGTGGTATGTTTTTTAGCCTGTCAACTCATTGGATTCTTTGTCTATTCATGGTATTTGTTGTTCTCAACTTAGAATCCCTGAATTTCCCTAAAAGTTCATGACAATATAACTTTTCGAGGCATTTTTGAACAAACCTCGCCCCAAAAAAATAAGTCATTAGAATAAAAATTTTAGAAGCTGTTGTTAAATGATTGCCTTCAAATGTTCAAATCTCGTGAATTTTGGGGGAGGGGGGTATTTTGGTGTATTGAAAAAGGAAAGGGAACATAAGGGTAGCATGGATGGGTAGAAGTGAGAGGTTCATGCATGGTTTACTGAGATCTATAATCCTAACATTAGAGAATGAGAAGGATCCTTAGGGCCTTATGTCATAGGGGCTAGGGGACCTATAAGTAAGGCAATGAGATAAATTGATAGGGGAACCCCCAAAAGTTGTGATAAGGGGATTAGGGACCAAATTATCACAACCTCTAAGCACTTAGCCCATAACCACTAAATTCCCTATCCCTTTAACCCCAAATCCATAATACCTTAACCCCTACACTCATAACTCATAAAAAATTAACCCCTTCATCCCTTAAACCCCCAGCCAATAACCCCTTAACCCCTAACCCCTAACTTAGAATCCTTGAACCCCATAAACCTTAATCCCATATCCTCTTAAACCTTGACCCTTAACCCTTAACACCTAACCCCTTAACCCAATGACTCCTCAATAACATAACCTTTAGGCACTTAACCCCTAAATCCCCTGACCTATAAGCCCTTGATGGCTGCCCCTAACCACTAAGCCATTGACCTCTTACCCTTAAACCCCCTAGACCTCAAATCCCTAACCCCTAAACCCCCTAATCCATAACCCTTTACCCTTTACCCTTAGCCCCTTAATCCTAAACCCTTAAACCCCTTAACTCCTAGAACCCATTATCCTTTCTCCCAAACCATAGGTGCTCCAACACTAATATTCTTGGGCATATTATGATTTTTCCTGCTAACCACTCCAAATAAAACCTCTACGCACTAGTAGGGTCTAAGGAAAAGAGATAAAAGGTCCCCAAATATGATCTACATTTTATGGACAATCAAATTTCCCCAAAATCTCCTCCACGTATTTTCCTTGGTGTATTGGAGTTTGAAGAAACTTATGAAGAAATGCAATCCTAATCCACAGTTTGTTGGTGAGTGATAGAGAGATCATTACCCCATAGATGAAGGCCTTTGAGATGAGATGATTGGGAGGCCGATTTGATATATATTCCCAAGCCTTCTGCAACCATGATGAAAAGAAAGGGAGACATGCGATCTCCTTTCCTAATACTTCTAGATGGATTAAAGGTTTTGGAAGGGGATGCATTGATCATGATCGAAAATACCGTCGAAGAAATAAGGGAGGAGACATAACTGATCCATTTGGAATCGAAACCATAAGCCTTCAAGATACTATGGAGGTAGGACCAACTAAGGGGATAATAGGCTTTGGTTAAGTCTATCTTGATCACCATACCAAGAATTTTAAGTTTGTTGAGAGAGAGGGAAACTTCCCGGGAAGTGATGATTCCATCCAAAATTTGGTAGCCTTCAACAAAACTAGTTTGTTTCGGAGATATGAGACTGGGAAAAAGAGGTTTTATCCTTTTCACCATAATGGTGGAGATAAATTTATAAATGAAATTAAAAAGGGAAATACCCATTCTCATTATGGACATGAATATTCTCATTTGGAGCGTAGACATTCTCATTTGGAGCATAGCGATTTTCATTCAGGACACACACATTCTCATTTGGAGCATATCCATTCTCATTCAGGACTTCCAATGCTTAATAAATTTTCCTTATCAATGTGAATCACAACAAATTTAAATCTCCAACATCTACAATCTAAAGGAGACAATCCCAAACAATGCTCTTAGAAAATGGTCAATCATAGGCTCTTTATTCTTTCATATCATCCCCTTTTATAATGTATTCAAGCACCACCACTCCCTCCACTATCCAATTTGTCTTCACTATTTCCTTGCTCTGCATGGAAACAATTTCCTCAATGCCTAAATAATTAAATAAGGATTTGTATAAATTATGTGGCCATTTAGCTATATACCTGTGTACTTTTCCATATAGTTGGGTCGATCCTTACCATTTATTTCCTGGCTGTAGTGTGCCATGCTATAGAAGTTGCTACAAATCTCAAGAAAGAGAGAGATATAACCCTTCCTTACCCGCATGATGTGTTAAACACCATAAACCCCTTCTTAAATCATCAAGTCATGTATTTACTTCTCTAGTCAAAGCTCTCAATGGTCCAACAATTTATTCTTTTCTTTTTTCGAGCGTCTCCAGTCCTACATTTTTTGTTAGGTTGGTGATGGTAACTCAAACCATTACTCTTGGAAATATCCTCTCCTTTGTGGTCTCCTTTCTTCTGTTGATTAAATGTTGTTATGATGGATAGGGTGTTAAATTAGTAAAGTTATGGTTTCCTTATAATATTATATGTTTATGCATATTTTCAATATTTTAACACCATTGTTTTGGAAATAGCACTTTAATTCAATGATGGATTGGCATGATTACAAAGCGAAATGAAATGATATTTATAGATATTACTGATTGAGATGAGTTTTGAATATATTTTAAATTGGTGCAAATAATTTATGCATAACTATGTAAAATGTAAACTTATAGCAGTGTAGAGATCAAGAATATCAATCACCATTTCAAGCATAAATTTTATGTATGAATTGGAAATGAAGTGATTCAAAATGGTAATCTAGATTTCAAGGGGCATCCAACCCATAAACAAATTTTAATAGTACCTTCCTTTGGTCCCTCAACTTGTAATTGTTTTGATTATCACATCATACCTTGCATTTGAATGCTAAATCTTGGCATGGAATGAAAGAAGAATCCATATATTACAAATATAAAAAAATCCACAATATCCCATGTGTATGGTGGTTTGCTTAAATGGCAAGTTGTTTAAATAGCCAACTAGCTACACATGCCCACATGTTTGTAGGGGTTCTTAATATAAACCATCCTGCATGCTGCCATTAGGACTGACTATCCTCTACTATCCATATGTTCAATATGTTGCGTCGTATTCCACATAGTAGAGTGCCAAACTATAATGCATAAAAACTTGGTCATATTCCACATAGTAGAGTACCAAACTATAATACATGAACAATTTGTCATATTCCGCATAGTAGAGTGCCAAACTATAATACATGAACAACCTCTCATATTCCAAATAGTAGAGTTCCAAACTATTAATCAACGTTAGTTTTCCTTGGAAACGAAAATACCTTTTTAAATGAAAACAATAGAGAAATACAATATACTTTGTAATTCTTACATCTAAATCATGGAATACTATAATTGAAGATTTATTTATTTATCGAAATTATCAATAATGTGGGTATACCTAAGCTGTTGTTCTTGGACTAATGTTTCAGACAATCCTCAACTGAAATAGGAAAATATGGCCCATTTGAAATGACTATATCTTGAAGAAGAACAATAAGGATAGTCATGTTCACTTTTGCAACAATCTTCTCCTTCTCAATCCCATCAATAGCAAACAGTTCAGAAAAAACATCTCTATGTAATCTTCCCAACTCCACTTCTAGGTCTCCTCCACAGCCCCTTGGAAGTTATTTTCAGCAAAACTAGAATCATTAGTAAAGACAACAATGCAACATTAAACATCAAATGTCTCATCAACAACATCAAACACCAACCTCTCCTGAAGTGCAATAAAATCAAAAGGAAAATAAGTTCTTTTATTTGCATGAAGGTCTTCTAAGTCAGACAATGCCATTGCCTACACATAATGTCTCACAAACTCTGGCTCCCATGGACCCTTCTCTAATTGAACATGCCCCAAATAATATTGCCCAAGATCTCACTTCAAAAATCATTCTGAACTAAGACCAAAAAATGAACATCTATCTAATAATTTTCCACCAAGAATTGCAATTGTGGGAATGGTTACAGTCCATAATTTGGTAAGTAAAATATGCTTTATTCAATTCCCATGAAAAAAAATGCTTTGAAGGTTTACTTTGTTTATATGAAAATAATAGCCATACAAGTATTGTTGTTTTGATCATTTTACCTATAGGAAGGGGCTGAAGTTCATGATAACGTTCATGGATTTTTTGACTCTGGATATCTCATTACTGTTGGTTAATGGTCAATTGTCTCGAGGTGTTTTATTTAGTCCAGAAAGCATTTAGTTCTCATCTTCTAATTTATACTTCTTTGAATGCCTATCCCTTGACATTTTGGATTTATTTACTTGATCATTTATGTAATGACCCTGGTCATGCGGTAAACAAGTACATATTGTGTTAAGGGTCTCAGTGATGGCACATTTAGGAATATAATGTAAATATTACCGTAGTCATCTCAAATCAATATGAAATTATATATATTTTTTTATGTTTGGAAATACATATTGAAATTACATTCGCATAATTATAATAAATATACAAGAAATAATAGATACACTATGTCTATAAATAAATTAATAAATGAACTCTAAATAAAACCTTAACCACTAACATAAATTAATAAATAAATTATAAATAAGACCTTAAACATAATGGTCATTCCTTAAAGGACCATATACATACCTTTAAACCTTTAAATACATTGGGTAGTGTTAGCCACCTATAATATTTTGTTATAACAAAATGTGGATAAGACTTTTTGAGCCTCCAAGGAACAAATTTTATCACTAAAAATTGTTGGCTCTTGAAGACTCCTTGAAGGCCTCATGCTTTTGTCCGAAATCTTCATTTACTATTCCCATTTTTTTTTTTTGTCAGAAATTCTGCTGATTTCATAGAAAAGACTGCTGAGAAACCATCATTTTCCCCCCTTCTCTCACTCAAAACTAACCTTCATCTGCTCCCCTTTTTCTCAATAAAATCCCCTTTGTTTTCATGATTTCTTTTCTTCCCCTCATGAAAAACACTTTTATAAGGTTAAAGACCCATTCTTTAGCTTTTCCGAAACCTCCAAAATCCATTGAAAACCATGAAAAATGCATAAAAAATACAAGTCTTTACTATGGACTTAAGCCCCTTTGGGCTAAGTCCTAAACCACTTCCCCACCATATGCTTTCGGGTTGGAACCACTTGCTAACAGGTTAAGGCACTTATCGCATCGCAAATGTTCAAAAAACGCAAGTTTTTGCGATTAGTTCCATATTGCGAAAATGCGATTGCGATCAGCCCCTTTTGTTTTGACCCCAGATCTCATGCTTTCTCTGCAAAAACCAAAGGTTATAGACCCGGGCGCTAATCGCAATCGCAATATTTCCAAGATGTGGGTTTATTTGAAGTACCCATTGAAAATATTTGCGATGCGATTCATCTCAATCGCACAATCCTCCAATCCACCCCATCGCATCATTATTTTATATATACTGTGGGCCTACCCTCCGTACTTAAACCTTGTAAATATTTCATTCCCAATCGATATTTTTCTTTGTAAAAACCCAAAACCCACTTTTCCAAAGTTTTGGTCTAAAAACCAAAATCACGTGTCACATATAATGGGTTGATTGAAAAGAGCCGATCGCGCAATCGCAATCGCAGAAATAAAATGGGTTGATTGAAAACTCCATACCCGATCTTCCGATATACGATTAGCCCTTTCCTTTAAACCCTCCGATCATATAATTCTCCATGCGCCCAAAAGGCCCCGTAGCCGGGAGCCTAATCATATTTTTATATATATTCCGCCCCCGAAAAACATTAAAACCTTATGTATTTTCAAAACTTTTGGGTTTTTGTGATTTTCTAAAGGTTCCGCCGGTCTGAGTTCTAAGCCCTCTCCACCATCGATCTGATCTGCAGATCGATAGTGCAGAATCTATCACAATCGGTGGACCCCGCCAGCCATAAGCCGATTTCCCAAAACCGCGCGGTATTCATCGCACTGCCTTTGGGCAAAGGCGGGTTTTTCCCAAACGGCAGTGATTCCATACGCTGGTCGACACGTGGCTTGGCCACTATTTACAATATCGTCGTCCATCGTGCATTAAAGTTCGGACCAGGATGCCTAGCAATATCGCTGTCCACCGTTCGATCTGGGGCGGGCCATCGGACGGTGATCGCTCGCCGAAAATGCCTGACAGTTAATGAAGATGCCCGATGTTTAAGCAGGCTACAGCGCGACATTCAATCAACCTCTGCCGTCGATCTGATCTGTAGATCGACAGTCCACATTCCATCACCCTATTTCCTCCGTTTGACTTTCAACCTTCACTCTCGGTCGCCGATCTCTACGCGATCGATGACTCAGATTCAATCTTCTTCCGCCCATTCTCCGATTAATCCCGACCGTTGGATGATGCCATCCAACGGTCATGCTTCCTCCAATCATCCTTTGAAGCAGTCAACCTATAAAAGCAGGATTTTATAACATTTTTTTTTATTTTGCAGGGTTTTAAGTGATTTTCCGATATAACTCAAGAAATTCGAAATCAAAGGGTGACGATCCTCCTGCCTTCGATCTACCACAAAAAATCAACTGCAGGGTTTTTAATTTCATGTTTCATCGTGTTTATCGAGCACAGATGCCTTACAAACCCTGCACAACCCTGCACAACAGCAAGAAAACCAAGAATCAGGCACAGTCAAAGAGTATCAGTGCCGAAGACTAAAATGGACCAGAACAGAGGATTGAAGACAGATTTATGGGGATCACGGCTAAGAATGTTCATCAAAAGCCTAATCCTCGATTAAAACACAGTTTAAGGAAAACCTAAAGTGTTTTATCGAAAGGAAACCCTCCACCACCACAAATTGAGTTAAATTGATCCCTCTAGCTACCACGACACCACCTATGCCTCAAAGTATTCAATCAGAGGCCGAATTTATTGATCAGGATCAGATATTTGTCTCAGCGCAACCGAAAAGTTACTTCTACAAGGAAAATTAATGCAAAGAACATCTGCAGAGTTACTTCGACGCCACCCAGAGCCTCAAAAGTCAACAAAATCTCCCACAGAGCTTAATATTTATGAAAAAACATTTAATACAGAGGATATTTATGTAAGTTTCTTCATTGAGCCCCTCAAAGGCCCAGAAACCATTTAAGTTTGTATTGATTGTAAATTCAGATCTTTTATCAGATCTCACCTCCTCATCCTTCTATATATACTTCTGCAGAAGATGAGTGAGGGGTTGGTTGCAAAACTTTGATATACACTTGAGCTTCAATTTTTTATTGTAAATAGTGTTCACTGGCTCCTGGAGCTCTGCTTGTGATAGACAATTTAGGCTGAGATGTGTAGATGATTGCTAAACTAAAGCATTGGACTTGAAGCTATAACTGGTTTGGAGCATTAATACAGGCTGATTTATGGGATCCTGGTCTATGTTGACGGTGATGTTTTTCTCACTGTAACTTGTTATTTCATTTTCTGTTTTCACTGTGTTTCATTTTCTCTTGTAAAGAACAGCATGCATAGAGTTAGGACCTACTGTATATCAGTAACCTTCTCTGACTGAAAAATCTTTATCTGAATGTTTTCTTATAAATTGCGTTATTTAGGAATGATTTAATTCAGTTCAAGCATAAGAATGCTGGCGTTCCCTCGTCTTATTGCCTTAGCTGAATATCATTTTTGAATTTTATGTTCAGTATTAGTTAAGTAGAGATGAAATGAGGAAGATATGGTGAGCCCTGGTCCCAGTTTTATCTCCACTACTGTCTGGATGCTTCCCTTGAAATGTTTTAAAAGCTGGCTAGTTTAAAAGTACTTACCAGATCTTAGGCCATTCTGTTTTATCTTCGTGTTTGTCTTGAAACTAGCTAAGTAAAGTAGAGCTAGGAGAGGATTTGTGGTGAGCCCGGCCCGCTAGTTTCTACCCCAAAAGTTGCTTTCAAGTTCCCTTTGTTTTAAGATGTTTTCTATTAAAAGTATATCAAAGGCTGGCTAGTTTAAAAGTACTTACCAGATCCTAGTTTTATTTTATGTTTTTTCTTAGGTGTTTGTCAAAGGCTGACTAGTTTAAAAGTACTTATCAAATCCCGGGCTGCTCTTTGTTCTGCATCTGTTAAATTCTCCTTCTTATTGTACCATTTCATTCCATAAATCAAAACCTTAAAGAGATCCTTAGACATAGATGACTTGCCCCATGGACCACTCTTGCCTCTTGCTGTTCCAATTAAACCCTATTATGACTCCATAGCCCAATGGACTGAAACCTACAATTATCTATCTTTTTGGCCAAAGCTTACTCTAATTTCTTGCAACTTCTCACCTTTGAAACTCTTTTCACTTAGGACTTTCTACCTCAAATAGTAATCATGCTCAACCATCCAAAAAAAAAAACAAAACCCTTGGCCTTCATAACTAACCTAATATCATTATCCCAAAATTCAAATAAAAATCTATCTTTGCACTTATTGGAGAGATCCCTCTCCGGATTCAGGAGGGCTAGATCCTAGAATCCCAAAGTGGTTGAAACGATATCGCTTCCGTGATCGGACTTTGCCAATCTTGCTGATTACGGATTCCTAACATTTCTGGCGACTCCGCTGGGGAACTCTTCCCTTAAAAACTCTATAAAAATTGTGAGTAAAAAGCAGCCTTTGCAAGCACTGCCAATAAATGGTAATCATAATGAAACTTGTGTGAATCAGTGATAAACTAGGTAAACCCTAAGATTCTCATAAGACTTTATCTAACCTTGAAAGATCAACTGGCTTAGCCATAAGAATAGACTGTCTTTGTCTCATAACCATAGCTAAGTTTTGAAACAGAGTTGGGATATTCTTAGGAAGCACATAACTGAAAAATAACTCAGAAAACACCAAAAAATATTTCAAATTGGTATTCAATAAACATGGTGGTGGACCATAAAACCTTTTACCTCCTTAGGAGCTAAAAACTTCCACTTGACGACTCCACAATCCTTAGCAGACCTTAAGACTCCACTGGGAAGAACCCACATCATTATAATATCATTCAAACTCAGTTAGAGGACTGTAGGATTAAGATTTGTGTAAACAGATTAGTTAACCTCTTAAAGGATTATCATATCTGGTTGAACTTTTCTTGTTTATTTGGGTCTAAAAACATAGCATAGTGGCTTTTAGAAATATTCACACTAGAGCCCATCTTGACCCTAATCCACCTGAGATAGTTGATGACCCAGAAAGTATCCTTTCGAAGTCTCCTAGGATTAAATTATCAACTGTTTTCAGATCACCCTTGAGAGCTAATTCAGTCCCTGAAAATCTTTCAGCTCTACAAAAATCACAAGATGACTTAGTAAACTCGTTTAGAACTAGGTCATTTGATGATATAATTCAAATAGACTCTGAGTCTTCACTTTCATCCCCGGAAACAAGTGAACATCTTGGTAGCAGAGAAACAACACCTCCTGATTTGCATTTCTTTCATAACTTAGGTGTCTCTCATCCAAGATCAGCTCAGCAGTCTATTCCTGGTCCATCCACTTCTGCTCACCCTACATCCACTGTTCAAACCACTCCACTTCAGTCCAATTTCCCTCTTGTTAATCCACCGCTTGTAAATCCACCCCCACCACATATCATGGCAACATGGCATGCTCCTCTAGTCACTCCTGCACCATTAGTCAATCTTCCACAGGACTATCAGTCCAAAATTCCATTATATGATTCTAACAATGCTACAACTACATCACAACATGTGGATAAGATGAATGACTACTTTGAAAGAAACGAAATAGATGATGATTCTGTCAAGCTTAGATTATTTTCTTAGAGCTTAGGGGAGAAGTAAGAAAATGGTTTAAAGGCTTAACCCCCCACAGTATCAATGATCTCCAAGCTTTCCATCAAACTTTCTTAAACAAATGGGAAGTAAATAAGAATCCTCTCCAAGTCCTTTCTGATTACAAAAATCTCCATAGAAACCCTGGGGAAAGTGTTCAAGCTTATTGCACTAGATTCAAGAGTATCTACAATGCACTTCCCCCAGAACTAAAAGCTCCACAAGGCTTAGCTTTAAACAAGTTTCCTGAAGGGTTTGACTCTGACATGACCTATCAGCTGAGAGAGAGAGATTTTTCAAATCTTGAAGACATGCAAAGGGGTTCTCTTGCTGTGGAAGTCAATTTGATGGAGAAAAGAGCAAGGATGAAAGCTTAAAAGAGAGTATCTTTTAGAGAGGAATCCACACCTTCTACTTCCAACTCAAATATGGAGAGAATGATGGAGGAGATGTTGAAAGAGATGAGCATAATTAAGAGAGCACAAGCAAGCCAAAATCAAACTGCTCCTCAAAACAGGAACCAGAACCAGAATCAGAATTCTAGAAGGAACCAACCTCCAAATAGACCTAGGGAAGATGATCAGCATATCACTCCTCCCTTTCATCAAAATTATGTAAGTGAGGTTGAAGAAACAGAAGACATAACAGAGGAAGAGGACATCAACATGTTTGGGGTAGAGGATGATGACTTGGAAGTTCATTATGATAGGAAACAAGGTCTTTACACACCTTATGATGACAAAAGGGATGATAATGAAGGTTATTATCAAGACATGGAAAATGTCATCATAGAGCCTCAAAGAGAATATGACCTTAGAAGCAAAACCAGTCAACAGCCCCCCAACTCCAAAACCTCTGACAAATCTTCACAAAACAGCACTGCAACCAAACCCAAAGTTGTCAAACAAAAGGAAAAAATAGTGGTTGTAGATTCGGGTAAAGGAAAAGAGAAAGGCACTCAAAACGAAGAAAAACAGAGTGCAGACCTTAGTAGTACTGACACTTCAGCTAGTACTCCTATGAAAACAATTTTATCAAGTGTAAATAAAACAAATCAGCAAGCTGATATTGCTGATAGAGTGGCAGCTAATAAGGCTGAAACTAGCACTTCAAAGAACCATTTTCCCTTCAACCTTGAACAAGAAATTTCCAAGATTAAAATCTCTGTTCCCTTGACTGAGTTAGCTGCCCAACATGTATATAGAACCCAAATTTTGAAGGCTTTAAATATAGAAGAAAACAATGATACAGTCAATCTTAATGATGACCAACCAGAGCTTATTTTTGGTCCCAATATTGAAGGAAGATATCAAGAGGGACCTGTTCCTCCCTTTTATGTAAGTTTAAACGTTCATGACAAAATTTTGCACAACGCTATGCACGATTCCGAGGCTTCTCATAATTTAATGCCTAATGCTGTAATGGAGAGCCTCAGTTTAGAAATTACCAGACCTTACAAGGACCCATACTCCTTTGATTCCAGCAGAGTAAAGTGTTTAGGATTAATTAAAGACCTCTGTGTTAACTTAGCCCAGATCCCAGCAAAATGCTTACTCATGGACATTGTTGTGGCTGATGTGCCCCCAAAGTATGAAATGTTATTATCTAGATCTTGGGGGGCTAAGCTACAGGGGACTATGCAGATGGACATGACCTATGCGACTATCCCTGTTTTCAATCAGACTAGAAGACTTTACAGGGAGTCTCATATTCAATACACAGTTACAAGTCAAGACAGACCTCAAAACTCTCCACTCTATTATGTAAATACAAGCCTTGATTCTTTTATCCTTTTTAATGAAGAAACGTTAGATGAACAAGTAACTTCAACAGAGTTAATGGCCAATAGAGAGGAGGAGGTAAATAACACAGGACTATCAAAATAGTTTGCTGAACCTTTTAACTACAGCAAACCAGATATGGGTCTTGAACTACAAGTCATGTGTCCTTTGCTTTTAAACCTCGACGCTCAAGAAAGCACACCTCCACTTAACGAAAAATCTGAAGAGTCAAAACATTTTCAATTAAGTGTCGCTAATCATGAAAAATCAGAAAGCACTGTAGTTGAAGAGGACATTCACCAAACAAACGAAACTGAAAACAGTCCTCTATGGAGTATGCATTTCGACGGTGCTTGCACTAGAACTAACGCTGGTGCGGATGTCTAGATTTGAAACACTGAAAACAACCATACAGAATTTATTTCCTGTAGATTAAACTTTCAGTGTTCCAATAACGTGGCAGAATACGAGTCCCTTCTCTTAGGCTTACATTTGTTGAAAAAATTAGGAGCCAAGAGAATTAAAATTCACGGGGATTCGGAATTAATCCTTAGGCAAGTCAATGGGGAGTATAACACTCATCACCCCAGACTTAGGGCCTATCAAAATGATGTCGTGGACCTTTTAGAAACTTTCGATGAGTCCCAATTAATTTTCGTCCCGAGAAAGGAAAATATTACAGCCCATAATCTAGCCTCTGTCGCTAGAACATGTCTAATGCCATATGAAACCGGAGACTGCACAACTCCGATAAAATTTAGACCAGCCGTTCCTGATAATGAAAAATATTGGCAGGTGTTTGATGGAGACAAACAAATAGAAGAATTTATGCAGTTTAGAAATGAATTTGAATTTCATTTTTTAGATACAGATTATGAAACAGACTGCCTTAGTGAAGAAAATTTTCTTGGTGAAGAAGAACCGTTCCTGAACTTGCCGATTTAAATCTGTTGCCAGGCAAACTTCAAAACAAAACAGAACTGAATGCAGAGTTAGAAACAGAGGAGTTAGAAACTCTGCACTCTAAAGATGAAATTTTTCCTAAGGGTATGGCCCCTTTAGAAGAGTTGTTCGATTTTAATGATGTGGCAAATAAACCAAAACTGGAACCTGTAGAGACTGAAGTGGAAGAGTGCAATATAGGCAGCGAGCTTAAACCTAAAATGATTAAACTATCTAAAACTTTACCAGCTCACATTAAACTCAAATACATAGAGCTGTTTAAAGAGTTTTCTGATGTTTTTGCATGGAGTTACAAAGATCTTAAATCCTATGACACTGAAATAATAAAGCACAAAATCCCCCTCAAAGAAAACCAAAAACCATTCAAACAGAAACTACGCAGAATAAACCCTGTCCAGTTACCTTTGGTTCAGAAGGAGATCATGAAAATGTATGATGCTAGTATCATTGTCCCTATTAAATATTCTGAATGGGTGTCTAATCTGGTGTCTGTTAGGAAGAAAACTGGAGAGATCAGGGTTTGTATAGACTTTAGAGACTTAAACAAAGCTTCATTAAAATAAAACTACCCTTTACCCAAGATGGGTCATATTTTACAAAGGGTGGTAGGGTCTAAAAGAATTTCTTTGCTTGATGGCTATTCAGGGTACAATCAGATCTTAGTTCACCCTGTTGGTCAATTAAAGACAACCTTTACAACACCATGGGGCACTTTCATGTATGTGAAAATGCCTTTCAGTCTAATGAATGCTGGAGCAACTTTTCAAAGAGACATGGACATAGAATTCTCGGAGGAACTGGGCTTATTCATCATTATCTATCTTGATGATGTTACTGTGTTTTCAAAAACAGATGAAGAGAACTTGGAACATTTAAGAAAATTTTTCGAAAAATGCAGAAAGTTTTGGATATATTTAAACCCTAAGAAGACACTATTTGGTCTCCAAGAAGGTAAACTTCTTGGGCACATTATTTCAGAGGAGGGTATAAAGATAGATCCAAAGAGGATTGAGGCCATATTGCAAATCTCTCATCCTCGAAACATCAAGGAGTTGCAATCTTTCATTGGGAAGATCAACTTTTTGAGAAGGTTCATCCCCAATTTGGCTGAGCAACTTAGGAATATCACAAACATGTTAAAAAAGGAGCAAGGGATAAAATGGACCTTGGAAGCAAAGAAGTCTTTCGAATTGGTGAAACAAGCGTTAACTAAAACACCGGTTCTAATAAGTCCTGATTTTTCAAAAGATTTTTATATCTTTTCATTTGCATCGGAACATACCATAGCTGCTGTCCTTTTATAGAAAAATCCGCAAGGACAAGAGCAGCCTATTTCATTCTTCAGTAAGGCATTGAGGGATGCCCCTTTGAAGTGTAACATTATGGAGAAGCAATCTTTTGCTTTGGTAAAAGCTTTGAAAGACTTCAGAGTGTACATCCTTCACTCACACATCATTGCCTTTGTCCCAAATTTAGTGGTTAAAGACATTCTAACACAGGACCCAGATGGTAAGAGAGGTAAGTGGATCGTTGTTATTCTTGAATATGATTTAGATATAAAACCCACTAAACTCATCAAAGGCCAAGGTCTAGCTAGATTAATGGCTGAATCAAATTGTGAAGTTCTTAATATTAATATGATTTATGCTTTGGATGAACAAGAAGAATTCTCAACTCCTACAGTCGAAGAAAATTTTATGATTTCTCCTTGGTATGCTGATATTGTTTATGTTTTGCTTAAATTAAATACACCTCCTGGTTTGACAAAAACAAAGGCAAGGTTTCTAAAGTTGAAAGCTGTAAACTATTGCATTATTGATAAATCTCTTTATTGGAAAAATGCAAGTGGTCTATTGCTTAAATGTTTGCCTAAGTTTGATGCAGAGAAGGTTAAGTATCAGTTCCATGAAGGAGAGTGTGGAGGTCATTTGTACTGGAAAACTACAGCCAACAAGATCTTGAGGGCTGGTTTCTATTGGCCTACTCTTTTTCATGATGTACACAAGATGATCATTGCCTGTCATAAATGCCAATTGTTTGAAGGCAAAAGAAAGCTGCTACCCCTGCCTCTGCATCCCATCACCGTTGAAGCTCCTTTTCAACAGTGGGGACTTGACTTCATAGGTGAAATCCATCCCCCATCTTCTGCCCAGCATAGATGGATTCTCACTACCACAGACTATTTCACTAAGTGGATAGAAGCCATACCTTGTAGGCAGGCCAATGATTCAGTTATCATAAAATTTATGGAGACTAACATTCTCTCCAGATTTGGTTGTCCTACCAAGATTATCACTGATAATGCAGCAGCATTTGGATCAAAGAAGATGGTTGAATTCTATCATAGATATCAGATAACATTGGGGCATTCCACAGCCTATTACCCTCAAGGTAATGGACTTGCAGAATCCTCAAAAAAAAATTAGTGAACATAATCAAGAAACTGTTGGAGGAAAACAAAGAGTCTTGGCACACAAAGCTGGTTCATGCACTTTGGGCTGACAGATTAACTCTGAAGAAATCTATTGGCATGTCACCTTTTCAGCTTGTGTATGGTACTGATGCAATTTTTCCAAACAGCCTCGGTGTACTAGTGATGAAGTTGATTCAAGAGTTGCAAACTGAAGATAATGACATGATCAGAAGAATAAATCAGACCATTCATCTTCAGCAAACCAGAGAGGAGGTTTATAACAAAGCATTGCACAAACAGGACAACATTAAAAACCTTTTTGATAGAAGAACAAAGGCCAGCAATTTCAAGATTGGGGACAAAGTTTTTAAATGGGATTCAAGAAGGGAAGACAAGGGAAAGCATGGAAAATTTGACAACATATGGCTTGGCCCTTGTTCTATTCATTCAGCTGCTGGTAACAGTGCCTATTTCTTACAAGAGTTGAATGGAGCATAATTGTTTGGGGGTCCTGTCAATGGCAGGATGCTCAAGCATTACTTCTCTTGATCCTTGACATGTTTTGAAGCCTTTTTATCTTTTTCCATTATAAATATTTCATCCACCATTGCAATCAAAGTTAGAAAATCAAAAATACAAAAACAATGAAAAGAGAAAAGAGGGCAGATTGACAAAACAATAAAGGTACAGCCCCATACCAAAAAGAGAAACAAATTTTGAAAGTGTGCAAGCTTAAATGCCACTCCTGAAAACCACACTTCTAGTTAGTTAAGTAGCCTAATCTTGACTAATTAGTTTTAAATTTTCTGCTGATAGGGTAGTGAATTTGATTTGTCAAACTGTTTAATCTTGGCTTGTCAGTAGATAGATTAGGATAGAAATTAAAGGTTCAAACATGTTCAAAATCTGAACCTAAATTTCCAAGTAAAAGAATGACTCAAATCTGTTCTATTTTCTGAGTCAAGAGATGAAAAAATCTGGTTCTAATCAGCTCAAAATCTGAACCAGAAAACAAGAAAAACAACTCAAACAAGAGCCAAAACAGAGCTGTAAAAAGATGAAGGAAGTGCTTTAAACCTTCTGATCTTAAGCCTTCCATTTTGATTTAATTTCTGCAAAATAAATGTCTATGAGCAGCTTGTTTTTATGCTATAGACTAGCATCAAGTTAGACTATTCAATCCTGACTTAAATGCTTTTCAATTTCTGTTGTAGAATTTAGAGAATAAAATATGTTGGACAGTTTAATCCCAATAGATAATATAATAGGTATAGAATCATATGGGCTCAACTGTTTAATCAGAGTCCATGAAGAAATAACGAGTAGAAATAGATTATATTTTTTCTTTCAAAAAGAATAAAATGTTGTAAGAGAGTTTGCCAATCCAAGTGCACTCTAAGAAGAAAAAATGCTAGATCTGTAGGATTGGGTAGGTAGAAAGCTTGTTGATGAAGGTCCATTGTTTTCATAGCTGCCAAATATTTTTTTAGAGAAGATCATCCCAGTAAAGGAAGGGCAGTCCAATGGATCAGGCACAGGTTAGCCTCCCAGAGAACATAATAGATGAGGGATTCTGATCTGCATCCCAGAGAATGCAAGTCTGAAATTCTTGATTCCTTCAAGAAGGCATCATCCCCAAGTGGAGCCACTGTTAGCCACCTATAATATTTTGTTATACCAAAAGGTGGCTAAGACTTTTTGAGCCTCCAAGGAACAAATTTTATCACTAAAAATTGTTGGCTCTTGAAGACTCCTTGAAGGCCTCATGCTTCTGTCCGAAATCTTCATTTACTATTCCCATTTTTTTTTTTAGTCAGAAATTCTGCTGATTTCATAGAAAAGACTGCTGAGAAACCATCATTTTCCCCCCTTCTCTCACTCAAAACTAACCTTCATCTGCTCCCCTTTTTCTCCATAAAATCCCCTTTGTTTTCATGATTTCTTTTCTTCCCCTCATGAAAAACACTTTTATAAGGTTAAAGACCCATTCTTTAGCTTTTCCAAAACCTCCAAAATCCATTGAAAACCATGAAAAATGCATAAAAAATACAAGTCTTTACTATGGAATTAAGCCCCTTTGGGCTAAGTCCTAAACCACTTCCCCACCATACGCTTTGGGGCTGGAACCACTTGCTAACAGGTTAAGGCGCTTATCGCATCGCAAATGTTCAAAAAATGCAAGTTTTTACGATTAGTTCCATATTGCGAAAATGCGATTGCGATCAGCCCCTTTTGTTTTGAGCCCCGGATCTCGTGCTTTCTCTGCAAAAACCAAAGGTTATAGACCCAGGCGCTAATCGCAATCGTAATCTTTCCAAGCTGCGGGTTTATTTGAAGTACCCATCGCAAATATTTGCGATGCGATTCATCGCAATCGCACAATCCTCCAATCTGCCCCATCGCATCATTATTTTATATATACCATGGGCCTACCCTCCATACTTAAACCTTGTAAATATTTCATTCCCGATTGATATTTTTCTTTTTAAAAACCCAAAACCCACTTTTCCAAAGTTTTGGTCTAAAAACCAAAATCACGTGTCGAATATAATGGGTTGATTGAAAAGAGCCGATCGCGCAATCGCAATCGCAGAAATCAAATGGGTTGATTGAAAACTCCATACCCGATCTTCCGATATACGATTAGCCCTTTCCTTTAAACTCTCCGATCGTATAATTCTCCATGCGCACAAAGGCCCCGCAGCTGGGCGCCTAATCATATTTTTATATATATTCTACCCCCGAAAAACATTAAAACCTTATGTATTTTCAAAACTTTTGGGTTTTTGTGATTTTCTAAAGGTTCTGCCTATCTAAGTTCTAAGCCCTCTCCACCGTTGATCTGATCTGCAGATCGACGGTGCGGAATCTATCACAATTGGTGGACCCCGCCAGCCATAAGCTAATTGCCCAAAACCGCGCAGTATTCATCGCACTGCCTTTGGGCAAAGGCGGTTTTTTCCCAAATGGCAGCGATTCCATACACTGGTCGACACGTGCCTTGGCCACTGTTCACAATACCGCCATCCATCATGCATTAACGTTCATACCAGGATGCCCAGCGATACCGATATCCACCGTCCGATCTGGGGCGGGCCATCAGACGGTGATCGCTCACCGAAGATGCCTGACAGTTAATGAAGATGCTCGATGTTTAAGTGGGCTACAGTGCGGCATTCAATCAACCTCCACCGTCGATCTGATCTGTAGATCAACGGTCCACATTCCAACACCCTATTTCCTCCGTTTGACTTTCAACCTTCTCTCCCGGCCGTCGATCTCTGCGCGATCGACGGCTCAGATTCAATCTTCTTCCACCCATTCTCTGTTTAATCCCGACCATTGGATGACGCCATCCAACGACCACGCTTCCTCCACTCATCCTTTGAAGCAGTCAACCTATAAAAGCAGGATTTTATAATATTTTTTTTTATTTTGCAGGGTTTTAAGCGATTTTCTGATATAACTCAAGAAATTCGAAAGCAAAGGGTGACGATCCTCCCGCCTTCGGTCTACCACAAAAAATCAACTGTAGGTTTTTTAATTTGACGTTTCATCATGTTTATCGAGCACAGATGCCTTACGAACCCTGCACAGCCTTGCACAATAGCAAGAAAACCAAGAATCGGGCACAGTCAAAGAGTATCAGTGCCGAAGACTGAAATGGACCAGAACAGAGGATTGAAGACAGATTTACGGGGATCACAGCTAATAATGTTCATCAAAAGCCTAATCCCCGATTAAAACAGAGTTTAAGGAAAACCTAAATTGTTTTGTCGACAGGAAACCCTCCACCGCCACAAATTGAGGTAAATTGATCCCTCTAGCTACCACGACGCCACTTATGCCTCAAAGTATTCAATCAGAGGCCGAATTTATTGATCAGGATCAGATATTTGTCTCAGCGCAGCCAGAAAGTTACTTCTGCAAGGAAACTTAATGCAAAGAACATCTGCAAAGTTACTTCGACGCCACCCAGAGCCTCAAAAGTCAACAAAATTTCCCACAGAGCTTAATCTTTATGAAAAAACATTTAATACAGAGGATATGTATGTAATTTTCTTCATTGAGCCCCTCAAAGGCCCAGAAACCATTTAAGTCTGTATTAATTGTAAATTGAGATCTTTTATCAGATCTCACCTCCTCATCCTTCTATATATACTTCTGCAGAAGATGAGTGAGGGGTTGGTTGCAGAACTTTGATATACACTTGAGCTTAAATTTCTGATTGTAAATAGTGTTCACTGGCTCTTGGAGCTCTGCTTGTGATAGATAAGTTAGGCTAAGATGTGTAGATGATTTCTAAACTAAAGCATTGGACTTGAGGCTGTAACTGGTTTGGAGCATTAATACAAGCTGATTTATGGGATACTGGTCTATGTTGACAGTGATGTTTTTCTCACTGTAACTTGTTCTTTCATTTTATGTTTTCACTGTGTTTCATTTTCTCTTGTAAAGAACAGCATGCATAGAGTTAGGACCTACTGTATATCAATAACCTTCTCTAACTGAAAATCTTTATCTGAATGTTTTCTTCTAAATTGCATTATTTAGGAATGATTTAATTCAGTTCAAGCATAGGAATGCTGGCATTCCCTCGTCTTATTGCCTTAGCTGAATATCATTTTGAATGTTATGTTCAGTATTAGTTAAGTAGAGATGAACTGAGGAAGATATGGTGACCCCTGGTCCTAGTTTTATCTCCACTACTATCTGGATGTTTCCCTCGGAATGTGTTAAAAGTTGGCTAGTTTAAAAGTACTTACCAGATCTTAGGCCATTATGTGTTATCTTCGTGTTTGTCTTGAAAGTAGCTAAGTAAAGCAAAGCTAGGAGAGGATTTTGTTGGGAAAAATACTGAGAGGGGGGGTGAATAAGTATTTAGGGCATACTCAAATCTTTTTACTTTTTCATGCTCTAAAACCCATACGCTACTTTACTTGATCAGACTCGCGTATATACGCAGATACCCTTCACAAAACTCGCGTATGTGTAGAGATCTTAATATGAAATTAATTCATTACTTAGATCCTTGCATTTATTCATTCATCAGATGTTTATATTGCAATAGACATGTGCAGTAATAACAGAGTAAATCATCACACATAAGCATCACACATGAACACCAGGATTTTAGGTGGAAACCCAAGTCGGGAGAAAACCACCGCTGCCGTTGTCTCAGCCTTCAATATTTTATTATAAAGAAAACATCTTACAACTATGTACTGGCGCAGACTCATACCAGTACGCAGGCACCCACCTGCGCTCGTTTACTAGCCTCTCCTGGAAGGGAGCTACGACCCCCTGCTCTCGTTTACCAGCCTCTCCTGGAAGGGACCTACGACCCCCTGCTCTCGTTTACCAGCCTCACCTGGAAGGGATCTACAACCCCCTGACTGAAGGCTACAACCCTCAGCACCACCATGGACCACGTTTCATCAATTTTCACACTGGATCCAAAAGATTTCTTTATAGCACAACTTGCAGGCCACTTTTCATCATATTTTCAGACTGGACCCACTCCATACATTTAAGCTCAATCATACATCAAAATGGATACTTATCAATTCAGACAACCCAGATCAGATAGCAGTAACACAACAGAACAGATCAGACATTTCATACTTCATCCTTCAGCAAACCCTAGTTTTCATACGCGCTTTCCTTTTACTGATCCGGTGTATATACACGCCTTAATGCATATAAACCCACGTATACCTCTACACATACTCCAGAACTTATTTCACTACTCATACGCGCTTTCGCTTTATAAAACCCGTGTATATACGCGCTTCCACTATAATAAACTACCGTATAGATCTTCAATCATTACAAAGCAGCATACTTCTTCAAATCATATATTCAGTTCAAATTTAACCCTTCACTTCAGACAGATTTTCGCCTCATCTCAGATCTAAACATTCCATAAACAGATCTAGAAGATACAAATACATTTCAGATCTAGATAACCTTCTTCATCATTTTCTTCATAGGTGCATCATAGATTCAGATCTATCATCAAACTATTACCCTTTCCATTCAGACATATGTCAGAGTGAATTATTAATTCAAACGCAGACTCATGCACACCCATTGCACAATGATTTTCATCTCCTTATATAGGTTTACCCTTTTTCAATACCATGAGCCAAAACCACATTACTTCCAATGGTATTCCTGGACGGGATTACATAGACATACCAGCGCTCAATACAATGGGTCAATACCATGGTAGTAACCCCTGGTTTTACATATTTAGAGTGCATTTGACCATACGCGACTTGGCACATTATTTCCCGCGTGCATACGCTACTTTTATTAATCAAACCCGCGTATTCCTTGAAACACACACTTTTCATCATTGTTCTAACACATACTGGAATTCCTTTCATCATTACATTGGAGCTGCGCTAGACACGTCAGATTTATATCATTACCAAGTCCATCAAGTCAAGAACAACTTCATCAAGTAGGTTGCCATCATCTTCATCAAGTGGGTTGCCATCAAGGACAACACATTGCATCATATTTCCAAAAATCTCCCCCTTTGGACTTGATGGCAACCACGATGGTGTTTGATCACAACAGATAGATACATTAAGCATAATGATATTCTCCCCCTATTCAAACACCATGTCACTATTCAAACACCATGTCACTCTCCCCCTTTGACATCAAGGGCAAAGGGTGGATCAAAACCAACACAAGGTTTTTCTCCTCATGTAGATAGAAGAGCGATGTAGATCTGATGTGCATTGAAGTTACCATGCTCCCCCTGAGTTCATGCTGAAAGTTCAAACATATTTTTCAATGAATTACATGACTCTATGACCTTCCTATCACCAAGGACTCATACTTACATCGAAGATCCAACCAAGTGGATTTACATATGAGACTCAAGTACCCAACGAAGAGGGTTTACACATTTTGACTCAACTACCCAACCAAGTGGGTTTACACATTTTGACTCAGCTACCCAACCAAGTGGGTTTACAAATTTGAACAAGTCCTTACATGACTGAATATTACAATTTACATCATAGGTCTCAACATGACCTTTTCATCAAATTACAAATATGACTTTTTATGACCAGTACCAGAAAGACCTCAAGAGATAGAGATCTTATTTCAGAATCATCATAATGCCAACAATGCATTATACCCAGCAAGGCTAATGCTCCCCCTGAAAAAGTGCATCCAAGCATCCTTTCCATATGACCAAGGCTCCTCCTTAGTTTGTGCAACTTGAAACTCTTTCAACAACAAGTTGTCAGCAACAATCTCTACATGATCTGTCCTTATCTCTGAATCATAAGACTTCCATCTCATCGATGTGTGAAAACAAAGAATACTCTTCAGTAAAAAGAAAACAGGGCTCATCCATAATCTCATCATAAGAAACCATGTATCATGTCATCATCATTTAGATATGAGAAATAAGCAAATACAATGCCAATAATACAATCATTAGTAGTCAGACTAATGCTCCCCCTGAACCTATGCTCCTGATCTTCAGCTGTCATACAAATTTTCTTATCATTAGTGCATACGCGACTGTCTCTACTGTAACTCGCGTGTATACGCAGATTTAGTTCACTGAACCCACGTATGGAAAGTGACACATTGAAAATTTCACATTCCTTCATCCCCCCCTGAAGTTGTACCTCCTGTACCTATCTTCTTCACATCAGATGCTCTGTCAGAAATAAACATAACCAGAATAACCAAAACAATCATGGGAATCACCATACATTGCTCCCCCTGTGACGATACATTACTAATCCCTATAATGTATCTCACATCACTCCTGCAATCATTAAGAGAAGTAAGCTTTAGAAGCGTATGACTGCAGTAGGGTCAATATTCCCTACGTTTCTGACCAGTCCTCCTTCTTTTTCCAACTTTTCTTGAACTTTCTTATTCTGTGCTGGAAGTTCTCCAATTTTTCAGATCTATTCATCCCGCATTCTTTTTCTACATGTCCATACTTGTTACAAGTATAGCATCTTATGTGACCAGAAAAGTAAGAATAAGGATCATAATGTGTTGTTCTATTCTTCCTTCTATTGCAATCAACTGCTTTATGACCATACTTGCTGCATGAAAAATAATATCCCTTGAAGAAACCAGAGTACCTTTCTGTGTAGAATCTGTTTGTTTGTGACTGAAACAATCTGTTTCTGCAATTGGCTGCAACATGCCCATAATTATGACATTTGAAGCATTCAACATTTTTGAATGATTTCCTTTGAGAATTCATGATTGTAGGTTGACCTTTAGTTTCTTTCAACACTTCAGGTTTTGCTTTGACATCCTTTGAATCTTTAGCACTTCCTTGCGAACTAGATTCTCCTTTAACCATTTCATGAAAACCCAGACCAAGTTTGATAGATGGAGACCTTTGACTACTAAGAAAATTGTCTAGAATCTTAGTACTATCTTGAAACCTCAAGATTTTATCCTTTTCTTCTAATTTACCTTTGAGAATGTTTACTTCAACCTCCAATTTTTGGCATTGCTTCATCATGCTTTCTTCAACCCTTTTTCCTTCTTCTACTTGATCATTCAAATTTAAGATCTCTTCTTTCAACCCATTTTCTTTCTCTTCAAATATTTGTAAAATTTCTTCATTCTTCTTATTTGATTTTTCCAGATCTGTTTTGAGCGAGATGATTTCTGCTTCACTTCCTTCCTTTTCAAATGATTGTAGAAATTCTTCATTCTTCATATTTGATGCTTCAAGGTCTGCTTTCAGAGAGATGATTTCTGCTTCAAGTCCTTCACTGTGATTGGTTACTTTGTCCTACAGTATTTGATACATTTCTATCGGTCCCTTCATTGTTTCTATCTATTCATTCAATCTAGAGATCACATCCTTGAGGATAGATTCCCTCATTTTAAATTGATCCCAAAAATTACTTTCATCATTGATCTTGAGATTTGCTTCTAGACTTATATTGTTACTTTCACTATCTTCATCATTGCTTGCACAAGAAAGTGAATCATAAGAACAACAATCAGTACCTGTTTTATCTTCATTTTCTGCCGCACATGTGTTCTGAGATGTCTTCTTTTGAGTAGCCTTCTTCTTTTGCTTCTTTGCCATAAGCACTTGTAGATCTTGGTCAGAATCTTCTTCTTCCTCATCAGATACTTCATTTGTATAATAACTCTTTCTCTTTTCAAATTGTTTCCCTTTACCATGATTATCTTCATAAGGACATTTAGCAGCATAATGACCAACTTTTCCACAAGCAAAACACTTGAAGGGAAGCTTACCTTTGAATCTTCCAGTTTCTAGTTGGAGTTTTCTCACAAAATTTGCTTCTTCTTCTTCTGATATATAATTTGATTCCTTGACATCTGCCTTTTCTTTTCCTTTTGCACACACCTTAAAAACAGCTTCTTTGATTTGAGAGGGACCTCCTTGTCTCATTTCATAAGTAGTCAGAATACCATGTAGTTGAATAATAGTAAGAGTTTGCAGATCTTGCCTTTCTTCAATAGCTGAAACTTTTGACTCAAATTTTGAAGTCAGAGATCTTAAGAATTTTCCCACCAGAGTAGTATCGATTATGGTTTCACCCAAAATTCTCATACGATTTAGAATATCATCTAGACGTAAAAAGAAACTGGCAATACTCTCATCACTATGCATCCTTAAATTTTCATATTCAATTCTGAGAGTTTGGAGTTTTTCACTTTTTACCTTTGTATCTCCTTCATAGCTCAGAATGATTTTGTCCCATATTTCTTTTGCTGAATTTAGCTGCATCACTTTAGAAAATTCTGGTTCAGACATGCTTCCTAACAAAACATTGACTGCTTTGGCATTGACTTCATATTTCTTCCTTTCTGCTGCATCAGTAGGAATACTTGCCGGATACTGATAACCTTCTTCCACGATTGCCCATACTTCTGCACCAAGACTTTGCAGACATGCTTTTGTTCGTATCTTCCAGAATAACAGATTACTTCCATTGAATAGAGGTGGCTTTAAAGACAATACTCCTTCATGACTTCCCATTGCGACGGATCTCCTTCAAGCGATCAAGCTTCTGCACAAGGACCTGCTATGATACCAATTGTTGGGAAAAATACTGAGAGGGGGGGGTGAATCAGTATTTAGGTCATACTCAAATATTTTTACTTTTTCATGCTCTAAAACCCATACGCTACTTTAATTGATCAGACTCGTGTATATACGCGGATACCCTTCACAAAACTCACATATGTGCAGAGATCTTAATATGAAATTAATTCATTACTTAGATCCTTGCATTTATTCATTCATCAGATGTTTATATAGCAATAGACATTTGCAGTAATAACAGAGTAAATCGTCACATATAAGCATCACACATGAACACCAGGATTTTAGGTGGAAACCCAAGTCGGGAGAAAACCACCGCTGCCGTTGTCTCAGCCTTCAATATTTTATTATAAAGAAAACATCTTACAACTATGTACTGGCGCAGACTCATACCAGTACGCAGGCACCCACCTACACTAGTTTACCAGCCTCTCCTGGAAGGGATCTACGACCCCCTGCTCTCGTTTACCAGCCTCTCCTGGAAGGGATCTACGACCCCCTGCTCTCGTTTACCAGCCTCTCCTGGAAAGGAGCTACGACCCCCTGCTCTCGTTTACCAGCCTCTCCTGGAAGGGAGCTACGACCCCCTGCTCTCGTTTACCAGCCTCACCTGGAAGGGAGCTACAACCCACTGATTGAAGGCTACAACCCTCAGCACCACCATGGACCACGTTTCATCAATTTTTACACTGGATCCAAAATCTTTCTTTATAGCACAACTTTCAGGCCACTTTTCATCATATTTTCAGACTGGACCCACTCCATACATTTAAGCTCAATCATACATCAAAATGGATACTTATCAATTCAGAGAACCCAGATCAGATAGCAGTAACACAACAGAACAGATCAGACATTTCATACTTCATCCTTCAACAAACCCTAGTTTTCATACGCGCTTTCCTTTTATTGATCTGGCGTATATACGTGCCTTAATGCATATAAACCCGCGTATACCTCTGCACATACTCCAGAACTTATTTCACTACTCATACGCGCTTTCGCTTTATAAAACCCGCATATATACGCGCTTTCGCTGTAATAAAATAACGTATAGATCTTCAATCATTACAGAGTAGCATACTTCTTCAAATCAGATATTTAGTTTAGATTTAACCCTTCACTTCAGACAGATGTTCGCCTCATCTCAGATCTAAACATTCCATAAACAGATCTAGAAGATACAAATACATTTCAGATCTAGATAACCTTCTTCATCATTTTCTTCATAGGTGCATCATAGATTCAGATCTATCATCAAACTGTTACCCTTTCCATTCAGACATACTTCAGAGTGAAGTATTCATTCAACGGAACTATTGCACACCCATTGCACAATGATTTTCATCTCCTTATATAGGTTTACCCTTTTTCAATACCATGAGCCAAAACCACATTACTTCCAATGGTATTCCTGGACGGGATTACATAGACATACCAGCGCTCAATACAATGGGTCAATACCATGGTAGTAACCCCTGGTTTTACATATTTAGAGTGCATTTGACCATACGTGACTTGCCACGTTATTTCCCACGTGCATACGCTACTTTTATTAAGCAAACCCGCGTATGCCTTGAAACACACACTTTTCATCATTGTTCTAACACATACTGGAATTCCTTTCATCATTACATTGGAGCTGTGCTAGACACATCAGATTTACATCATTACCAAGTCCATCAAGTCAAGAACAACTTCATCAATTAGGTTGCCATCATCTTCATCAAGTGGGTTTCCATCAAGGACAACACATTGCATCATATTGCCAACAGATTTGTGGTGAGCCCGGCCCGCTAGTTTCTACCCCAAAAGTTGCTTTCAAGTTCCCTTTGTTTTAAGATGTTTTCTATTAAAAGTATATCAAACGCTGGCTAGTTTAAAAGTACTTACCAGATCCTAGTTTTCTTTTATGTTTTTTCTTAAGTTTTTGTCAAATGTTGACTAGTTTAAAAGTACTTATTAGATCCTAGGCTGCTCTTTGTTCTGCATCTGTTAAATTATCCTTCTTATTGTACCATTTCATTCCATAAATCAAAATCTTAAAGAGATCCTTAGACATAGATGACTTGCCCCATGGACCACTCTTGCCTCTTGTTGTTCCAATTAAACCCTATTATGAC
Source organism: Pinus albicaulis (assembly GCA_034641835.2). Taxonomy (NCBI): domain Eukaryota; kingdom Viridiplantae; phylum Streptophyta; class Pinopsida; order Pinales; family Pinaceae; genus Pinus; species Pinus albicaulis. The sequence continues at coordinate 1,034,824,087 of CM076581.1, read as the reverse complement.
TCCATAGCCCAATGGAATAAAACCTGCAATTATCTATCCTTCTGGCCAAAGCTTACTCTGATTGCTTGCAACTTCTCACCTTTGAAACTCTTTGCATTTAGGACTTTCTACCTCAAACAATAATCATGCTCAACCATCCAAAAACAAAACAAAACCCTTGGCCTTCATAACTAGCCTAATATCATTATCCCAAACTTCAAAGACAAATCTATCTTTGCACTTATTGGAGAGATCCCTCTCCGGATTCAGGAGGGCTAGATCCTAGAATCCCAAAGTGGTTGAAACGATGTTGCTTCCGTGATCGGACTTTGCCAATCTTGCTGATTACAGATTCCTAACAGGTAGGACCTCAACAACAATAACCTAAAGTTGAACTATACTAAATATTCAAAGTTGAAATATACATAATTTGGGTATCTATAGTGCACGATTATAAGGTATAACAGATTTCGATGATGGAGAGGGGAATGGGAATTAAAAACCGACACCTTGAAAACCTAGGGTGCGGAGGGAGAGGACTAAACACAACCATCAATGACTGGAAGATAGTTTACAATAGTGAACAATATTTTTTTTCCCTCCCACACACACCTTGCCTACCTGGGAGGAGGGAAAATGGGAGGCAGGAAAATGGCATGAAAGGGGGTGGCCAAAGGAAACAATTTTCCAGTGACGAGTAGGAGGGACAGGGGGCCATATGAGGTTGTGCCAGAAGGGCAAGACCTAACTAACCGGAAGGATGATGCAAGTAGAAGAATACACGAGGAACGCAACAAAAGAGGGGGAAAATGAGAGAGAACGTAGTGGGAATGGAGGGGAGAGGAAATAATATAGGGAGGAATACTGAAGAGCGAGAAGCAAGAAGAAATCGAGGGACAAAATCAAGTGTGCTGAGGGTAGAGCTCAGGCCTAGATAGTGGTGGGATAGAGCTGCATGACTTGGAATGTCGTAGCACCAAAGGTGAGTTAGATCCATTCTAGTTCTCGTTCAATATCTACCAGTTCATTGAAAATGAATAAAAGCCTAGGGTAAAGATCAACGAAGGTGTATGGACTGATAAAGGTAACAATTCCTTCAATCTCAATCGCTTGTATTATTCTTACTATTGCGAGTCCTATTTCTGGCACTGACATTGATATATCTACATAAGGAGGATACAACCCTTAATCTCTCTGTGTGGGGAATTATCCTTCAACAATGCCAATGAGTGGATATTTCTTTGCATCCTAGCGTGCCATTGTTTGGATGGAATTATTCCCGCTAGGGCAGAAATATTGAACCCTTTATTTGATAGAGAATGTCTAGGATCTGTTAGCCCCCCTATGAAATTTTTGACAAACAAGTAGGGGGCTAAATTGTTGTTGAGACTTCAAGGAATGCATTTCCTCTGAAAACACAGTCTCCTTGAAGCCTCTTTGTGCCTTTTGTCCTTTGATGAAATTCCCTCTGCTAATTTCCCTTATAAAGCCTCTCTGTTATGAAGAAAAATGCCCAAAGGCCCCATTTTCCCTCTTATTTCACCCCCCACCTAGCCTCTACTTCGTTCCCCTTCTTTTCCTCTTCTTACCTTTCAAATTTCCCAAAAATCCCCTTAAAATCCTACCCTTCCCCTTTGTTGGCCATTATTCCCCTTCATTCCTCTATCGTACCCCTTCTTGCCTCTAAATCCGTTGAAATGGGCTTAAAACCCACTTTTAACTTTACCATAGGCCTAAAACACTTCCCCTTTTCTATACCCCGCAAATACTTTCCAAATAGAACTTTACTATAATGTTCTTATATATTAACCCGCCGCTTATAGCACAGATCGCGGATCGTAGATCGCATTTTCGTGTGTTATGTTCGTTAGATCCATCGCAAATATTTGCAATGCGATCTGATCGTGTCGCAAATATTTGCGATGCGATCTGATCGCGTCGCAAATATTTGCGATGCGATCTGATCGTGTCGCAAATATTTGCGATGTGATTGCCCATCGCATTTTCCCATCGCATTTCCACTCTGTCGCAGAGTGCAGAGCGCATTTTTATGTTTAGAGCCACCTTCCGCCATCGCACTTTTCACCTATGCGATCTGCGATGCGCGCCCGGGTCCCACATACGTGGCCCCGCTTCATCGTTTTGCCATGTTTTCCTTTGTATTTCCCCAAACTTTTAACCGTTGGGCCTTTACACTAGTATCATTCCTTCCACCGCTTTCCACTATTCCACTTCTCCACCACCGTTTCCTTCGGGCCTCCAAGGCATTCCTCCACTGCCACCACTGCCCAGGTTCATAACAGGGTTATTTATTGTGCAGATAGCACAGAGAGGCCACTTCTGCCTTTGCCCGCAGACCAACAAAGAGATTCAAAGTGGGAGTACGTTCTCTCCAGACGTACACCGTCCCCACGGTGTTCTCCAAGCCTCTCGAGCCCATAAGCAATTAAATACACAGACAGGAGCTTCATTAAAGACTGTCTGAGCCGCAGTAATGGAGGAATGGAGAAGTCGTGCAGATCTTTCACCCAGTTCATTTATTCAGAAGGCTAGCGCAGAGCTCCAAGCACCAGAAAGGACCCCAAAGAAATATCTGAGGTCGACCTTGGCCTGACAGAGACTCCCCAGACAGATTACAGAGTACATGCAATATTGCAGAAAGCCATTAAGTGGTATGGGCGTGAACGCTTCCACCTTACTGTCTTAATGAGGCTCATTTATTTGCTTATCTACTACTGTTTCTTCCTCTTCTCCTATAAGAATTCCCAGAAATGAATTGTAAAGGGGTTGTTGTTGCCTACTGTCGTTGCTGTTAGAGGGATTCAGTTTGACTGTTAGAACAGTCTTGGGAGGGAGTTGCAGAGTAGCTTGTATGTAATAGGCTGGGAGGAGAAGTCTGGACTGTATGAGCCATTGAGCTTATTGTACATGACTGGTTTTGCATCAATTAATCAAAGCACATTTCACAGGATCCTGGTCTATTACTATTGGTGATGTTCTTCTTACTTCGTTTATTGAATTTTCACATTGTTTCATGTTCTTCAGGCTCGCATCAGAAGTTTGGCATAAGATTCACGCTTGTTAGGTGCCTTATGTTGCTGCTCTCCCAGCCCTTAATGTTTTCTGCTCAATGTGTTATCTAAGAATGGTTCTCAGTTAATTTAACCAGTGTAGTGGATGTTATTGCCTGCTCTCTGATGTATGAATTGAATGAAGTTGTTCTTAGATGTTTCTTTGTAATCTTATCTCTGTTTTCCCTTGGAGTTGCTAAAGCAGACCTGGAGTTAAATGACCTCTGGTCCGATCTATAAGCTTCCCCTTTGTCCACCTTTGAGAGCTGCCTTTGAGTACGTCCAAGCAGGTCTGGAGTTAAATGACCTCTGACCTGATCTATAGACAGAAAATTGGTTGTCTTTCCTTCTTCCACTTTCTCTCCTTAATGTTCCATTCCACCATCTGCCTAAAAGATCCTTTAGTGTAGATGACTTTCCCTTTGAATGCCTTGGCTAGTGGATGCAAGTAATTTCCTTTCATGACTCCATAGCCCAATGGATGGCACTATCTTGGCCTATCCTCTTTGCTAAAGCCTCCTGCTGTTTTGTTCCCTTTCTCCCATTACTTTCTCAGCCTATGATCTCCTAACCAACCCAGCAACCCTTCAACCAAATCATTTTAAAACCCCCTTTGTGCTTCATAACTAGCCTAACATCTCATTTTGAGCTTCAAAGACATATCATTCTTAGCTCTATTTGGAGAGATCCCTCTCCGGGTCCAGGAGGGCTAGATCCTAGGGCCTAAAAGTGGTTCTGATGTTGTCTCATCTTTTGGTCTTACCAATCTGGCCAAAACATGGGAAACCCAACAGGATCATTTTATGTTTCATAACAGTGTGAAATTCATATCAGATAAGAAACAAGTGGAATAGTTTTTAGGTTCCATAACAGAGTAATATAACTTTAAGCATGGCTATTGTTGGGTTATCTAGGATTCCTAATTAAATTGAAGGGTGGAGGTGTGGAACCAAATCCTCTGCAATCCCTCATGACTTTTGGGTGGAGGAAGATCTTTTCTGGAATCACAGAATATGTCTATAGGCTGAATCCAGAAGGGTGGATGTGTGGGAACAAAACCTTTGTAATCCCTAATGCCTGGAGATTAAGACAATGTTGTGATCCTAATTATCTTAAAATATTACCTGTCTGGCACAGTTCTTAGAGCCACCCAACCAGTAAAATTCAATAGATGTCTTGTTGCTGCATATACACATGTAGACAGTAAAGAGATTTTTCAGTTGAGCATGTGGCATGGGAACAAAACCTCTATAATCCCTAATGCCTGGATATTAAGACAATGTTGTGATCCTCACTATCTTAAAAGATTACTTGTCTGGCATGGTTCTTAGGGCCCACCCAACCTGTTATCACAAAATAAGACCTAATAGGCTGCTTTTCAAACCAATCTTGTGCAACTATTTCAAACCAATCTTTTGGTTGAGGCTTAGCCTCCTCAACCTGAGAGGGCTCTCTCAAGGGTTTATGATTTTTGATAAATATGTAGATGGATAGCTCTATATGGGATAAAAATATATAAATGATATAAACTGGTTGTAAATCACATTAGCAAGTATACATTGGGCTTATGGAGTCACAATAGCTTCAGCAAAACCAAAATAATCTACCTAGCATGGAAGTCAAGGCATATCAGAGTTCAAGTTAAGGAATAAACATGTAGAACAGTGAAACACACAGTCAGATTGTCTATGAAAGAAGTCAAAGCATCATTGATGAATTCTAAGTAACATAAGAAAAAACCACTGCAATATAATATTGAAAATATGCCATCAGAACAAGAACATACAAGAACTCCTTATGAATCTTGAGTTGTCTAAGTAGAAATTATGTATTAGGCTGAAAACAGTCACTTACACAAAACAAAGTATTTTTGCTAACAAATGTCCAACCATTTATATTTCGACTCCTTGATATTTTATAGATCATTTTCATCATAAGATAAGCTTATCCACAACTAGATACATCGAATTCCTATGCTTTGACACCTATACTAACCATAAAACATGGTATTTATTACAAACATAGTTGTAAAACGGATATAGAGTCCCATTACAAATATAATTAGAACTCTTTTGATTCCACTCAAAAAAACTTTATCTAAAATTAATTACATCATTTTCAACCTATATTTCCATTAAGTCGAATCATGATGATGAATTCCAACTTGTTATGACCATAATGCTGATGATGTTGATCTCATGCAATTGAGGAAACTGCTCCCCTATTTTTAGGCATAGGACTCTTTTAGTTTCTTGAGATATTCTGACCATTTATAACCAATAACTTCAAGGATAATTGATGTAAGGAACATGATTAGAATTTTTCCCAAGTCATTCCTTCATTCCATCTGTGAAAAACCACTTCGAACTTCTCAAAACAGTGAAAATAGACTTGTGCAACAAAAGCAGCACAGTTTCGTAGCACTTTTCATAGCGCAGTCTTTTTACCCATTTTCCTTCAAAATTTAGCTTCATTTCCTTCAGGGTTTCTTTGATACTAAATTGACATAGCTTCCTTATAAATTTCAAGTCAAAATGCATGGTTTCCCCTCCAAAATTTGATAAGGAAAAGGGTGAAAACGCTGCTACAACAGTTTCGTAACGCATTTCATCCTTTTTGCACTACAGGCGCTACGAAACTAATGTGTAAGCAGTTTTAACCAGATTTTCACAAAATTTAAAAAAAAAAGGTGCCACAGCTTCAGAAAATCATTGGCTTCATCAAACCCATCAGTTATTTGGACTAAAAACATAACCTTCACAAAATTTAATCCTCATTTTCCATTTTGAGTTTGCTTTGAATTTGTCATTTTGTACCTCTGCTCTTTAGTTCATCTTGAGACTGTTTTAATTGTAGCTCCAAATATTCCACTTGTCCTATTAGATTTCTATTACTGGCTCTCAAATGGGTGTTGATCACTCTAAAAAAAAATTCTTCTTTAATGGCAGGAACTATCCATGTAAAGAACTGTTGTGCCCTGCTTGGGATCTCTGAACTAGCAACTGTTTGACCTTCCCAAACAGCCTTCATCCTTTTGAATTCTTTATTTTCAATTTTGTGCTTTCTTTCCCTCTTTCTCATCATTTCCATTTCTTGATTTGCTAGCTTCAACCTTTCTTCCAGCATTTGACACTCTGACATGTGTTCCTTTCCCTTCTCTATCTTGTTGGCTGCATGCTCCACTATAGATGATGAGAGATCAACCACCTCTTCAAGGACTTTGGTTGCTTCAATAGTTACTTGGATATATTTACTACCTTCTATTCTTTTCATGTCTGGTTAAAGGTTTCCTAGCTTGAAAAACAAAATCTGCATTCTCACCTTCAAATTCCAATTTCTTTGCTGATTTCATTTTTCTCTATTTGGATTCATTCACTTCAATGAAATCTACCTGCACAATGGGTGATTATTCTATATCAATTGCATGCAGTATATCATCCAAGTTTCCTTTCATCATTGGGCTATCCTTTGTCAGTAAAACCCCTGCTTGTCCTTTTGATGCTGATACTTGACTTCTTGTCTTTCTCTGGTTCTCCTGCTTACTAGCTGCCTGCTTTTGTTTTGTTTCTTTGACCCTTTCTACTTTCTATTTTGCAGGTGATGGGGTTTCTGCAACAAGCACTGATGCTTTCTCAGTTCTATCTTCAACCTATTTCCTTGGTTTCAACTTCACAAACTTTTTTTCTTAAGTAACCACTTGCTGACTGGATTCTGCTACTGGTGATGAAATATTCCCCTTAATCTTAGGGTTTATAGCTGGGGTTAGGGATTCCATTTAAAATCCACTCATAAATAAAAAGGAAGATGAATCTCTATTTATTTTCTGAAGCTCATTTAAAACCATTAACTTAATCAAACTGTGATGAAACAAAGATGTTTCACAGCCATTAGATTTACCTTGGACTTTGTCAGCCATTTTGGAAAGGATTCTATGCAAGTAAAATGGTAAATATAATGATATAATTCCTATGAAATGCAACAGCAGTTTGAAATGATAAGTGTAGACTTTATGGTACTTTCCTTCACATGTGAAATATCTTTGGATGTTGAATAGCATCTTTGCATAGTTGTCCTTGATATAGCTTCTGGGTATTGCATTGTTCAAGTCCATGTCTACATATTCAGGTTTCATAAACTCCTTGCATGGCTCCATGTCAAACCCAAAACCTTTAAACCAAAATTGTTGTCCCCTTGGTATCTCTGTCATAACAGCTATGATCTGAGGTGTCACTGGCATATTTATCATTCCAACTTTGGTAATGGTTCCAATGAAATGTAGAGCAAACTCTTTGGACACCTGAGTGTGGCAACCCTACAACTTTTCACAAAATTTGAGACATCCAGCTTTTCTAAAAGCCTCCATTACCATTTGATCCTCCATAACAGAATTTACATTCTCAGGCTTGTATCTTAGACAATGTCCCCCTCTGTGGACCTTCTTCTCCTTTGCCATGTTTCTTGTAAAGAAAACTTGTTAGCTTCTCTAAAACCTATAAAACAACCTCTCTTTATTTGATGAACATCCTCACTTGATAATGGTGAACAGCCTCGCTTGATAATGGTGAGAGTTGTCTTTGAAAATAACAAGCACAAGCTTATCCTTACTGCTTTAGAGCTTGGAGAACATATGTGAAGGTAAATCAAACATAGACGACTCAATTAGGCAAAAAATTCGAATTAAAGATGTCACCTCATGACCAAATGATGTTTGATTGATATCCTATCATGACTATGATGACTGAAGGACAGGTAAGTACATCGATTCTGGTAACTAACTAACTCACCATACCCATATCATGTCATTCCCCAATTGAAACTGAAAAATCTCGACTTATTTGACACAAAAGCTAAGAAACCGTGCTTTCGTAGTGCTCACGGTGTAATTTTCACACTTTGTGCTATGAAAGTAGCAGCACTTTCGTAGCGCAAAACTCACTTTTTGAACTAACGGCGCTATGAAACTATGGATTTGTGGCTAGTTGCAGAAAATTGACCTAAAACTTACTTAGATGACCCTTAAATGAAAAATGTGAACTTTTTGACTATGGAATGGACCTATAAAGACCTTATTTGAATTTTGATGGTGAACACTAAACCTCTAAAACTATGACATACCCTTAACCATGCTAAAATGAATTTTAAAACTATTTAGACCATGATCAAAACAGAGTTGACATACATGTTTTGAAAAAAAATTATTTAGTGATAACACAACCAGTAAAATTAAATATATGTCTTGTTGCTGCATATACACATTTTAACAGTAAAGAGAGTTTTCACTTGAGAATGTGATACAGTGGCAAGCAATTTGTTACTATGCTTACCTATCTGTAGTGCAATAATGTGCCATTCCATCACATAAGGCAACAGTAAACTTGTATAGGCTAGTACATATATAACTTGTTATGAGGATTTATCATACATGCATAGCTGTAATGTGCAACTATCTCACGTATGTTCAACCATCGTTAAATTTCCCAAGGCAATGACTGATGACCCTACAATAATTCTAGATTCCTTACTCTAAGCTTGATAACTGAGGTTCAGTGACATATCAACTAAACTTTACTTGGCATTTTAACTAAGTATGTCACATGGCTATTAGATTTTCACTATACCTCTGTACCAAGTTTTATGGACAGCCGTTGAGTGGTTGTTAAGTTCTCTTATACATATATGTATATTTATAGTAGTAAAGGAAAGTTAAAAATCTCAATTGGTTGTTGTACTGTTAATTGGCATTCCTAATAACACACAAGTTCTATTGATGTGTGGTGAATATTATCCTTGAATGCAAAAGACAACATGACATTAATATTTGCATTGCAGATATTACTCTTTGATGTATTCGATGAAACTTCTCTATAGTCCTTCTCATAATCCCTTGAATCTATTGGGAATTGTATCTATAGTAGATCTTAGTGTTCGATAGGTTAATCTCAAGCCTTGGAACCCTAGTGTCATCAAAGACGTTGACTCAACTATCACTCTATCCAATGGATGGAAATCACTTTGCTCATCCTTGAATTGCTTGAGCTGATTTTTGGTATGGTCTAAATCGTGGAATTTCTTGAGTTGACTTTTGGTATGAATTTATCCTATAGGCGTTACAATTTCATGACCCATAAATACTAAAGATCCAAACCCTTATACTATGTGCCATTAGAACCTTCCTTGTAGTACGCTTTACCTTTCTGACAAGCCTTGACATCTCTTTTATATTGCGCTGTAAATGCACCAAGATGTTAGCGATGAGAAAGCTTCTTGCTATTTTTCACTTACTGACTGATGGATATTCGAGTGCAACCATGTATAGTGCTATGAAAACACAATAAGGGTTCTTAGTCATGGATATATGACATTAGCGTTAAAAAGCAGCTCTACATTGAAAATCCTAGCTCTGATATCTCAAGTAACCACTTGCAAGCGGACCAAAACCCTTTTCAAAATACAGGATGTTGGTAAGCAAGCCAGAAAATGATTGATGGATGAAATAAATTCAAATAAAAAGGTTACTGTACCTTAAAATAGGTGTTTGGGATCTGGGCCTCTTTAATGGTTGCTGGGTAGGTAAACTTTTCTTTCAACCCTTGTAAGAGATTGTTGGGCACCCATAAACATAGGTCTAGGCCTTCCTTAAATCTTGTTAGCCATCAGAGAACAAGTAACAAAACTTTGTAACAACATTGGTGCTTAAAATATGCACGGTATAGCTTAAAAATGGACCTCCTATAGGAAATGCTTCCCAAATCATCCTTATGTTGCAGGTGTAATGCCCGTTGTTGGAAATTCCAACACAATAAAACAACAGGGGTATGTTGGGAGTGAAACTCTGCATTCAAGGATCTGGTGCAGAAGTGAAACGGTATAACCCTCCCTTGGAAGGTGGATCGTGTAACTCAGTGGCCATTTATTTTGAAGGGCTTATGATATTGTTCTTGGAAGTCATTCCCCTTCATATATTTTTACTGGTTCACATCAAAAGAATAGATGATGGAGGTAAAGTTGCTTCTCAATTAGCAACTGCACATGTAATGAAAATATCATGTGTAATTAACATTGGTGATGAATAGTAATGGATATATGTGAAACTGTTTTCTATCTCACTTATATATGTCCTATATTATGTTCTTTGAAATATACAATTTCACAATCTAACATGATGTCAAATTTATATAAGAAGATTAAGCAGGGAATTCAAGTCCTCTTTGGATGAATGGGTGAATAATGTGTAATCATATGTAATACAATTTTAGCAAAAAGGAAAGAAATGGAGATCATTTTATGAAGTTTATTCTTTATCGAGTTTAATTACTATATCTTATTGTAAGTCCCCTTCATAAAAAGAAAAAGAAAGTGATCAGAAGAATGGCTCTGGGTTGTGGCCATGACAACAAAGGGATTTTTTTTGGAGCTATAGGGCTTCTGGGTCTGGGCCGAGGGATACTCTCGTTTCCATCTAAGACAGGGGAACAGTTCAACAAACGAGTTTTTACTATTTAGTCGACAAAAGCGTGTCTGGAACCTCTAGTTCCCTAATTTTTGGTGCAGCTGCAGTACTCAAATTTGCAATTTATACACCGTGCTCGATAAGGCTCACTTCCATCCCTGCCTCTGTGTTTAGGGTGGATGCTACTGGAAATGGCGAAGTTATTATCGATTCTGGAACCTATGTGGCTCTTTTGGCTGAGTCTGCTTATACTGCAATGAGGGATGGTTTCGGGGCAGGGACTGGTAACCTGAAATTTGCAGGTGGGTTTTATCTATTTGATACTTGCTATGATTTATCAGGGCTGAAAATTGTGAAATTCCCAACTATGGTCATTCATTTCCAGTGCCGAGTCGATTCCTCTCTTCCTGTTACTAATTATATCATTCCCGTCGATAGTTCTTCCATTTTCTACTTTGCCTTTGCTGGAAACACTGGTGGGCTCTCCATTATTGGCAATATCCAACAGAAAGGGTACCGTGTAGTGTTTAACATATTGACAAATTGTGTAGGATTTAAATCTGGTTCATGCCAGGTCCAGGAGAGCTCTGTTTATTTGATTTTGAATTTTACTTGTATATTCTGCCCAACTTAATCTTGTTATATACCATACCCTGCTCAATCGTTCTTTGAATCGTTGGTCAGAAATTTGAAATATATTCTCATGCCTGCAAGGCACTAAGGGATTGGGTTTTAGCTAGAGTAATTGGAGGGTGAGGAAATGAGGGAAGAAACTATAATGATGTTGATTGGGTTACAGACATTGATGGAAGAAATTTGATGACAGATTATGTATTTAATCTTTATGGGGGGAAATCAATTGGTGTAGAAGACAATAATTTGTTGCTTTACCAAGTCTAGAGGTAGAGTAAATGGCCTTGTACCAAGTTAGAAAGGACTAGAAGCAACTCCAGAAGTAGGTCCATTGATGGCTACTTTTATTCATAGTGTTTTACATATTCCATTAATTGTAACACACCAAAATTAGGCATTGTGAGTATGGTTAATTTTTTATCCTTTCTTGTAACAGATTATGAAAGCAGACCAACAATTACATAGATTCCAAACTCAAAACATATTTCGAGGGGATGCTACTCATTTACAGTTACATTCTTTGTTATAGGTTGTACAATTTCCTTCCTTGTAAGATGGTCTACAAGTTTTTCTAAGGGTTTCTCTTCTTTTAAAATTATATCATTTGTTATAGAGTGTACCATTTCCTGCCTCGTAAGATGGTCTACAAGTTATTATATGGGATCATTGAAACCTAAAGCTAGAAAATTGATATAGATTGATCAATAATCTCACATAAATATAATTATATTTTTCTCAAAATTGAGGATGAAAAGTTATATAGGGTGTTATCACTCCAATAATTCTCAAGGGTTGTTTATATTTTGGTTTAAAGAATATTAGAGTTAACCACAAACCTACTTTTAAGCCTTATAATCTAGCCTTCCTAATGCTAAGAGAGGGCTCTCTCGATATGATTTATCTTTGTTTATTGTAGTTTATTTTAGGCTAGTTTTGTAGGATTACTTGGGATTTTATTTTGGATTTGGTTTGGTGGTGAAATCACTTACTCACATGGATAGAGGTATGTATTCCATTAGGCTAATGGAGTCAAAGTGTCAGGTAGCAGAAGCAAGATCAAGGTTCTAAAGGGAAGTATTCACAGGGAAAGATAGTTTAGTCATTTCATATCCTTAGGCTGATGGTGAAAATGGTTTCAATCAGGGTAAGAGAGAAATTAAGGGTTTTCAAATCTAGATAATGAGTGAAAAGGTAGAGGTCAATCAAAATAAGGGAGCAATTAAGAATTCCATAATCTGGATATCAGAATAAAAACATATAAATGATAAACTATTCAAGACAGAGTGTAATTAAACACATTTTGTAATAACATTCTAGTTATATCATTTAGATTAAGAAAACATATGAGCATGTGAAAACTTCAGAAAGAAACAATTGAACAAGTAGAAAGTACTTCACTGTAATGGCCCAACACATGAATACTGTGATATAATCTCTTTATTGCTTTCATCCAGTCTACTAACTTGAAATTGGTACAATCAACCGCAGGTTCCAGAATAGTACAACTATAGAAATGTTCAGCAATTCATCCACCCTCAATACTTCAAAATGTGAAGTATTTATACAAAAACTCTTACAAAATATCCTAAAACAACTTAGGAATTATTCAAGGAAAAAGAAATATCTTCATGCAAGAAGATAGAGATAGCTATCTAACTAATGCAAGCTATCCCTACTTTTATTGAATTTAATGCTTGTTGTATTTGATTTTTTGCTAATTTCTCTCTTTGTTGTTTGCTCAACGTAGGCTGTTTGTTAGGCAGTGGAGTGTTCTCTACACTGGCAGCTTTCACTCCGACTTTTAATTTATGTCTCGACCTTAACTCTGACTGTAAACTGATACTCTTTAACTGTGATACCCTTTGATTGTCTCTATTTTCACTGTTACTGTTGTTCTTTACTGCAAACTGTAACTGTAAAACAACATGCTTTGCTTTATCTTTTCCTGACTGATATTTTTCTCATTTGACTGCCTTGTTTGACTGTTTTGATCTTCATAGTAAATTAGTCAATTTCTCCTAAATTTCTTCCTCTGGTAGCTTAATTTTCACCATCCTCATGAATATCTCATCTACTTCAGTATACTTTGAGAATGTAGGCTTGTTAACAAATAGGTGTTTCACCTCCTGTTGCAGGTAAAATAGATTCTCAAAATTCTTGTAAAGTACCTTCCCTGTTGGAATTCCCTACATGGCTGAATTATTAGCTTGTTCCTTAGCCACTTCTCGCATCTTCTTATCATAATCATCATGCTTCATTAGTTTTTCATGAATAACCAGAGGATTGGGAAGCCCTTTCTGCATTAGGACATCTTAATTCATCATGAATCTTGTGATAGCAACCTCCATGTTTTGGCATTTTTCTTCTAGCTGTATCATCATATTCTTTTTAGAAATAACCTTCCTAACTTCTAGGATGGTTTCTGTTTTATCACTAATTCCAATTTATTCAAGTTCTTTCCTATTCTTGGAATTAAGGAATTTGATGATTTCTTTAGCCTCTTCAGGCTTCGTACCAAGCTCTTCTTTGATCTTCTGGATAGCTTCTCTTGCTTCTTTGACTAAGTCTTTCTGTTCATAGTTAACCAATATGGATGTCCAATTATCATTGACAGCTTCAATGATATTGGCCCATAGCTACTTCTTGGCTTGTGCCATTGGTTCTTTTAGTGTTAGATCTTTCTCTAACTTATTTAATTGCAGATTAAACCTGTTTTATTTCTGTTCTTCATTCTTGTGCATTATCTTAGCAAGTTTCTTTTCATCTTCCAGGCTTTTCAGCTATTCTTTAAGTCTATTAATTTCATTTGTTTGAATAGACATCTCCTACATAGCTTTTACTAGTTTACTTGCTTCATCTGTAGGCTATGCTACTGTTGTTGAAGATTCTATTGTTGAAGTTGTTGATGAGGTGACAGGTAATGTTATAGCCATTGGGACTATAGGAGCCAATGATTCTGCTAATGTGGAAGGTACAGTAGTAGTGACTATAGGAATTACAGTTATAGGAACTTCTTCTTTGGCCTTTTTCTCCTGGACCAACTTGTCCATTTCATTCTCCATTTCTTTGATTTGCGCAGTCAACTGAAGTATGAGATTCATCATCTCATATTTCTTATTTGCATCCTGTAACACTTCCTTTGCTTGAGGATGTTTATTAGGAGGTAGCTTAAGTTGATTCTTTAATGCAACAATGTCTACATTTTTCTTCTTTATCAATTCATCTACAACTTTTACATTTGTTAGATCATATCCTACCTCAATAATCAAATATTATAGTGATTTGATTCTATTATCCTTAGCCTGTGAAGATGCCTTTTCCAATTTGAGGTGATATTTGATGTTTTCAAGAGTGTTTTGTAGCTTCTGTACACTCATGGCTTTGTTTTCCGTTGTTGAATAAATAATTTCACCAACATGTTTGTGAAATTCTATCTGATAAATAGGATGAAGATAATTTACTTGAACTTCATATGATAATTTTTTGTAATCAACTGATGATTTAGGACGCTTTACTTTAGGCTATAGGAAGGTCATCTACATCTTCCTAGTTTTATAATCAAAAGCAGAAAGAAATATACTTTGTTCACTGGATGACTGCTTCCAATATTGGTTGTATGTATCAGTCTTCAAAGCTTCATTTCTCATCTTTATCTCTTTGTATTTCTGCATAATATCCATCTCCTTCTCTGTTGTTCTGTTGGAAGAATATTCTTCAACATTGTGTTTCTTCTGAATAAGGTGAGTGTTTGAAGTTGAAGGCTGATGTGTTTCTTTAGCAACTCCCGGTGGTACATTATATTTCACCACTGTTTCTGTATCAATCACTTCTATTGTTTCCACTTCTTCATTGACAGGATTTAATTTTGGCTTCTTCTTGTACATTAATTTAAATTTGGTTTCAGTTGTAGTCTCTGCAGTGTATGATCCTTTCTCCCTGAATATTTTTTAGTTCTTTTCTTCTTGGGCTGGAGTCTGCAAAGTTTGACTAGTATCACCTTGCTTCTCTGCCTCAATCAAGGTGTTCTCCAACCATTCACACTGATTGGAGAATTTCTCAATATCTAGTTTCTTCTCATGTACATAAGGAGTTAGTTTGCATTTAACTCTAAATTTACTTATTACTCCTAGAGGATCATAATACCACAGAAACCTTTTACTGAATTTAAAATCCTGCAAATACTTTTCGGCCTCTGGACCTACATCTCTGTTATTACATATAAAAGGGCCAACCTGATTTTTTATTTTTGAAATGTGTTTTCTTCTTAGCTACTAGGAAATTGATTGCATCAATATTAATAATCTTCCTTATATACTCAAGGGAAAATAACCTCATTGGGAGGTATTTAGGCAGTTTATATGGAATAAGATTTGATCCATATACCCTTATTTTTGTATGGTTTTGGTACAAGTACCAATCCCCTGTTCTATTATGCTTTGACAACTGCAGGAGCCTTTTAATCTCCTCACTGATTCTGGGATGCATGCTCCTGTTCAGCATATTGACCATAGGATGAATGAAAGAATCAATAAACTCTTTACAGGTGGAATGTGTGGACTCTTTTTTGATTAAAGGAGTCCAAAATATGATTGACTATTACCTTAAACATCAAGCTTTTGAAGGTTGATGGAAAATTTCTTTGATTGAAAATATAAAAACATGTGGAATAGGACTGAGGAATACTTGAAAACACCTTCTTCAGGAATTTTGACCAACTGTTCATGAATATTATCAGCAAGATATTGGGAAAAATTGAAAATAGTAGCAGGAGGCTGACAAGGTGTGAAAGTAGACAAAAACCTACTCATGCAACATCAGCATGCTCATCTGTGAAATAACCAAGAATAAAATACAACATGATAATGATATATCTGGTTCTGTCAGAAAATTTTTCAGATGGGTAAGGAGGATTTATTTTAGGAATTTCTACAGATGAAGGCATGAAAGTTTGGAATATCTAGAACCTCCTGGGGAAGTCTAGATTCAGATACAACTGTGTAAGAGCCTCAATGGACAAAGGGGTTTCATTTGGCCTGGATTGGATTTGGAGCATTTGATTAATTGACTTAGCTGTAATAGTAAACATAATTTCTTTTTCGGGGTTTATTACGGCTCTTTGGTCACAGAAATAGCAATATTGACAAAGTCAGATTACTTCTGGGCACTAGAAAGTTTGTGGCAATACATACTTTTGGCTATTAGATTCCCAGATGAAAACCTCTTCTTCTTGGTTTATGGATTTTTCATGGCTCCAATAGTGGAGCTAAAGAAGGTTAAATTCAGTGACTGTGTCATTAATTTTAAAATCTTTGTCAGCCATAGAACTATGTTCTACATCTACAACTGGGGGTTGTACAGGATTGACAGATAAAATTCTTTTGGAAGCCATTCTTTTGTTAAATTCCTTCAATTGATTAATCTTCTCACTTAATAAATGGTTTCAGTCCTTTGGGAGCATCTTAGAAATATTATTACAATTTGCAAACTGGTTTAAGAATTCAATTGGTCAATTATTACTCTCTATAATCAAAAACAATTTCACGCCTTGGAAATCTGTAAAATAAGTCTAGGGTTTGCAGAAAAAAAGGATTTGGAAAGCTACAGTGATTCATTTTAGTTCTCCAAAGGTTTAAATTGATCAATTGATCAAACTGTAATCTCTGTGACCAAAAGAAATCTCAGTACCTCGGAATTTTGTAAAAGGATGCCTAGGGTATCCAGAAAAGGAGGTTCTCTGAGGCTTCAAGGATCTTTATACTACGTCGAACTGGCTGTGCAATAATTGTAGCATCAAATAGTCTTGATTTCTGGTGAAAAGGGCTTAAAATGAGGTCGGCAGAGTAATCTATGCTTGAAAAATAGTCGGCAATGCTTATTCAGCCCAAAAATGTAACATAAAGTGGTAAAAGGGCTAGCAAAGGGCAGTTATATGCATTTTTAACCAACAATATTTACATTGAATGCGCGGGTTTTTTAAAATAACAAGGTGGTTTTGATAACGGTTAGGAGAAACTGCTGAGCGGTTTTCGCACTGACCAAAGGTGGTTGGTGGTATTTTTTCTGGCGATGCGATCAAATGAAAAGTCGACACGTAGCAAGGAGCGGAACTCCAAAAACCAGGGATATCGCAAGGTCTGGGGTATGTTAACGATCATGCTTTCAGATGTGTGATAGGAAATAAGGACCATTGTATCTGATCGGCTAATATCCATTGGTTGGGAGGATGTGACAGATGTGTCGAGATTGATAGGCATGGGGCCAGATTAATATAATGCGATATGTTATATATGCATAGGGATTTTAAGTTTATGTGATAAGGTTATAATGTATATGGTCGGGGCTTGTAATAGGTGGGATTATAGTAAGTGGGCCCAAAACATAGGACATGTGAGGAAATTAAACCATGGATTATATAAAAATAATGGGTTGGAAATAGTATATATAAAGTAATTAATATAATACGGGTTTAAAAGGTATATAAGGGAGCTAATACGTAAAGTTAAATGAAATAGAAAATGAATGAGGGGGGTTAAATATACTAAGTTTATCGTAAAACTTGTATCGGGAATGAATATTTGTAGTGGGATCCGACATATAATTTAATCATTTAAACTTAGGATAAAGTATTTTTATTGGTTTTTGGTGTTTTTTGAATAAAGGGAAATTAGTTAAAGGGATTTTACTTTTCCAAAGGAAGATATGCATTTTAACGTAGGAAAATGGATTTTTTGCAAGGGGGAAAAGAGTGAAATAAGGGGAAAGAGTAAAAATGAAGGGGATGGGGTATTTTTACAAGAGGAATGATTTTGAAAGGAAGTTAGTAAATGAAATGACCAATTTTTTGCTATCCATGCCTTGTGAAAACTGCTTCTACCTACCCATTAACTACCCTAACATTTTTTCTTCATTTACATGGCTGCATTTGAGCTTGAAAACCCTTATTCATTTTTTATTTTAACAACAAAATAACTAATTCTATCCTTATTTCTTCCAAGGGCTCAGATTGAACTATTGAGCTCCTTATTATCCTCTACCTAACTGCTGATCTGCCAAGATTAAATAGTTTGGCTAGATCTTTATTCTCTATGTATCAACATTAAATTTAAAGCATGAAAGGTCAAGATTAAGTAGTTTGACCTTTATGTATTGTGGCATTTTTGACAAGCAACACACAATATTATTTTGCAAAGTGAAGTAAAAAGTAGTGGCTTTGAATTTGGATCACTTTCATGATCTATTTTTATCTCTTTTTTGTTTGGGGTTCATTTTTTATTCTTTTTTTATCTTTTTCTTTCAAGTCCTTTGATTTTTGTTTTAGGACTTTTACCCTCTTTACATTTTTTATTTTTCTAATATGGGAAAACAATTTTGCAGAAAGCAAAGTATGTACATATTACATGACTAATCAAAGTCAATTCAAAATTATGAATCCTATTATTATAGGACCCTAACAGTGGCTCCACATGGGCATGGCATTTCCTGGTGAAATCTCAAGAACTTTAAGATCAGTGGCATTGAATTTTGACTGTGCTTTTGCCTTGGAATTGTTTTATGAGCTCTGAATTATTCATACTTATGATATTTTTCCTTTCAAAGCTTAGGGCCTTCTCTTCGGGCTTCAACTTTGCTAGAAAAACATCCAATCCAATCTAAACTCTGCAATGTTATGTACAATGAGAAAATTAAACAAAATGAACTATTGTTATTCTGGGGAATAGTAATGCTTCAGTATTATACCATTGATAGTGTTAGCCACCTATAAAATTTGTCATATCAAATGGTGGCTAAATAATTTTTTGAAGCCTTCAAGAAACAATTTTATTGCCAAATTGTTAGTTCTTGAAGTCTTATGAAGATGACTTATTCTTGAGTTAATATTCACTGTTGTTTCCCTCTCAAAATTCTGAAAAATCTGTTGTTTTCCTGAAGAAAAGACTGCTGCAAAAACTACAATTTTCCCTCCTTTTACCCTCCTTTCACTCATGATTAACCTTCATTTTTATCCCCTTTTTCCCCCATAAAATTCCTCTATTTTCCCTCATTTCCCTTTTTCCCTTCATAAAAAACCCCTTTGACAAGGTTTAAAACTCCTTTATTACCTTATTGTAAGCTTTCAAATCCTTTGAAAACCTTGAAAAAATCATAAAAATGAGCCTTTTTGTGTTAAGGCCTTAGCCCCCTTCGGCTAAGCCCCCAAAACTAAGCCCCCAAACCACTTCCCCACCATATACCCACACCCAGGACCATGAGTTAAAGTCTCGAGCGCTTATCATAATCAGAGTTGTGCAATGGGTGCATTTCTTTGTTTTAAGGAAAGGTCCCGATGTAGTTGGTTCCTTTTTATAAACCCCTGACCCCTTCATATTTTCATATACCCAAAAGCCCCGCAATCGAGCGCTAAAAATTATAATAAACCCTCCCCAAAGCCATTTTCCCTTTGTATTTTATAAAGAACCCCATTTTTTCATTTTATAAAGAGCCCCGACGATTCATTGGTTGGGTGAACCTCCACCGTTGATCTTAAACCAATCAACGATCGGCAAAATCTCACATCATAGATTTCATTGGGTGCATTTAAATATTTTATTCCCCCCCCCCGATTGGCCCCTTCCGATGGATTCTCCACCGTCGATCTATTCTACCATTCCCAGATCCGACGGTCCCCATTGCTCCATCCCAAAGCCCATTCCCCCGCTTGTGACCTCCTCCGATTCATTCCCCGCTGTCGATCTGGCCCTCATATCAAAGGTCCACATATAATCGCATCGGTGCTTGTATCCCTTTGCCCCCACCGATTGCAATCTTCTGATTTCATCTGGTCCATCCATACATTAAGATCTGACGGTCCAGATCGATCCTCGCCACCTTGGTTAAATTCATGAACCCCACTGTATAAATTTTTAAAATGAATCTCCACTATTGATCTCTACAGATCAACGGCCCTCATTAACCCTTTCTCTGCCTCGCCCCTACCTCATATTTTATTTTATTAACCCCAAGATTAAATCTCTGCCGTTGATATGTTTCATCCAACAATCCATAATAAACTTGATAGGCCCACTCCTTTGGGTCCTAATTTTCTCCAGATCCAATCTCTATTGTCCATCCCTGATCAGATGGTCCTGATTAAAACCACCCTACCTCTTTCCACCCGCGCATCTTGTCTTATCACGCTCTCCTCTCGACCGTTCGATCTGACGCCCCAGATCTAACGGTCGGTGCATAGTTTCGCGTAAATTTATGCCTGAAGGTTAATGATTTAAATTTATGCAATGTAGGTGGTTTCAAAAGGCCACATGTCATCCAGTAACGCATATCACGTTCGAAAAGTTAAAACCGCCCTTCCTCCATTTTGCAGCGCAAAAACAGTGGTTTCTATAGCCAAAACCACTTTACCCCATTTATATTGCATCCCATCGCGTTTGATCTCCGTCGTTGATCTCTACAGATCAACGGCCTGCATTTAATATGACCATTGAACTATCGCCCTCCACCCATCCTCCAAGGTATTCCATCGATCAACCTTCACCGTTGATCTCTGAGGCCAATCTCATCCGATGGCCCAGAATCCTTTCAGAAACCCCAATTTTCCTCTATGCCTTTTTCGTTGTCGATTAAGGTTTTCAACCCATTTTCTTATATTTTCCACTGTTTCATTATCAAGTGACCCCTCTGCTTTATATATTTACGATTGATCTCAACTGTTGATCTCTGCGGATCAACGGATCTAACTTAAATTACTCCACCTTTCATCCAACCACCTTCCATATGTCCTCAGCATTGAATCCTCACCATTGGATACTTTCATCCAATGGATACACTCTAAACCTAAACCACTGAAGCAGCTAAACCCAAATACGCAGGATTTTTCTAATTTTTCTTGGTTTATGCAGGTTATAATAATTTTTCCACTGTGTTAAAAGAAAATCAAAGGCCAGGGATGACGATCCCTCAGGCCATCACTCATCAAGGAGATCATTATGCAGGTTTTCCCATCAAGATTTATCAGTGCCTCATGAGCACTGATGTCATTTTAAAACCCTTTGTGCACCTGCACATCAACAAGACACAACAAATTTAATGAAGTAAAGAGTATCAGTGTGAAAAGATCCAACCACGGTAGAAATGAAGAATTAAAGTTTGTTTACACAGTTTTGAGGGATTACGACCTAAATCGACTATTTAAAAGCCTAATCCATTCAATTAAATGCAGTTTGAAGAATAGAAGACAGAATTTAGGCCTGATTATGCCTAACACACAGAGTTAAAGCAAATTAATAGTGTTTAAATAAAAACAATAATATCTATCAATTTGAGAAAGCCTCCACTACCACATTAGAGGCTAATTGAATCCTCACAGCTACTAAAAGCCACCTGCAGCCTTAAAGCATTCAAAATAGGCCATAGTTCTAGCCAAAACGGAAGATATTTGCCTCCATGCAGCTGAACAGTTATTTTCAAGACAAAGGAACTTATTACAACTGTCAGTAGAGTTATTACGAAGATAACACAGAGCCTTAAAGTCAACAAAATCATCCCAACGAACTTAATACTTAATGTAAAACAATTAATACAGAGGAATATCTGAAATCTTCTCCATTGAGCCCCTCAAAGGCCGAGAAGCATTAAACTGTATTAATTGAACTTAGAAGATCTTTTATCCTATACCACCTCCTCATTTCTTTTATAAATACTTCTGTAGAAGATGAGATAATGTTGGTCACTGCATATCTATTTCCTGTAAATAGTTTACTAAAGCTGATGTAAGCTCTGTTTGTAATTGAAGATACCTAAGTTGAGATGAAAAGTTTGAAGCTGTAGAGACCCACTAGATTTTAAGATTGTAATTGGTTTGAAGCATCAATACAAGCTGATTTATGGGATCCTGGTCTATGTCAACGGTGATGTTTTTCTTATTGTAAATTGTTATTTTATTTTTGTTTCCATTTTTTCCATCTTCTATGATAAAGAACAACAATTATAGAGTTAGGATTTACTGTCAAAGGTACCCTTCTCTTACTGATAATCTTTATCTACATTTTTTCTTCCAATTGTGTTGTTTAAGAATGATTTAATACAGTCCAAGAAGTTAGGAATGTTGGCATTCCATCGTCCTACTGTATAAACTAAACATTGTTCTTGAATGTTATTTTTAGTTTCTGCCAAGTAAAGTTAAACTACATAAATTTATGGTGAGCCCTATCCTCTAGTTTTATCTCCAAAAGTTGTCTGAAATTTTCCCTAAGGGTATGTTGAAAGCATGCTAGGTTCAAAGTCCTTACATGATCTTAGACTATTCTTTGTTATCTTATGTGTTGTCTTGATAAGTTTGCTAAGTAAAGCAGAGCTAGGGAAGTCTATGGTGAGCCTTGTCCTCTAGTTTCTTCTCCAACAGTTGCTTTGAAAATTTTCCTTTAGAATATGCTGAAAGCAGGATAGGTTAAAAATCCTTACTTGATCTTAAGCTATTCTTTTTCGTGTTTTAAATGTTTTCTATTGAAAGTGCATCAAAATCTGGCTAGTTTCGAAGTACTTACCAGATCTTAGATTACTTTTATGTCTTTTTTAAGTGTATGCTGAAAGCAAGATAGTTTCAAAGTACTTACTTGATCTTAGGCTGCTCTTTGTTCTTCATTTGTTTAATTCCCCTTCTTATTGTTTCATTTCATTCCATAAAATCAACTTTAAAGAGATCCTTAGACATAGATGACTTGCCCCATGGACCACTCTTGAACCTTTTTGTTTCAATTAAATCCAGCTATAACTCCATAGCCCAATGGATTGAAGCTGTTTCTGGCCTATCTTCTTAGCTGAATCAATTTTCACTTTCATTCACCTTCACCCTTCATTTAGACTTCCTTCACCTTCAATATCTTTGCCCAACCAAATCAAACAAAACCTTGTTCTTCATAACTAGCCTAATATCAAATTTCAAAAGCCTTAAAGATAAATTAATCATTCACTTATAGAGAGATCCCTCTCTGGATTTAGGAGGGATAGATCCTAGAATCCCAAAGTGGTTCAAGTGTTCTCTCCATAGTTTCGGTCCGACCAATCTGCTAAAATTACGGGAGCTAACATTTCTAGCGACTCCACTGGGGAATTTGACTAAAATTCCTTGAAAACAAAAACACTCAATGTTCAGTGTAGTACAAGTAGCCTTATTCAAGCACTACCAAGCAAATGGTAATCATGACAAAACTTATTTGAATCAGTGACAAACTAAGAAAACCTTAGGATTCTCATAAGAACTTATCAAACCTTGAAGGATCAGCTAGCTTAGCCATCAGAGTAGACTCTCTTTGTCTCTTCACCATAGCTAAGTGTTCAAACATATTTAGGACACTCTTAGAACCCATAGGACTGAAAAAACTCAGAAAACCCAAAAATATTTCAGATTGGTATTCAAATAAACATGGTGGTGGACCATAAAACCTTTTACCTCCAAAAGAGCTAAAAAATTCCACCTGGTGACTCCACAATCCTAAACAGACCTTAAGACTCCACTGGGAAGACCCATTATCATTATAAAAGCATATAAAATCAGTTAGAGGACTTTAGGATTAAATTTTTCTTGTTTAAAGATTAGTTAGCCTCTTAAATATTGTCATATTTGGTTAAACTTTTCTTGTTTAGTTGGGTCTGAAAAATGCAGCATAGTGGCTCCTAGAAAGATTTATACTAGAGCTTGCCCTGACCCAAACCCTCCTAAGATAGTTGATAACCCTGAAATAATCCTTAGGAAGTCTTCTGAGGTTAAATATTCAACTATTTTCAGATCACCCCTTAGGGCTAATTCTGTTCCTGAAAACCTTGCAGCTCTACAAGAATCACAAGTTGACTTAAGAAATCCATTTAGAACTAGGTCGCTTGATGATTTAGATCAGCTAGATTCAGAGTCTTCACTTTCATCCCCAGAAAGAAGTGAGCATCCTGGTAGTAGAGCAACTACACCACCTGATTTTCATTTCCTTTACAATTTAGGTGTCTCTCATCCAAGATCATCTCAGCAATCTTTTGCTGATCCATCCACATCTGTTCTTCATACATCCACTGTCCAAACCACTTCATTCTAGCCCACTTTCCCTCTTGTCAACCCACCACTTGTAAACCCTCCACTGTTTCCACAACCTCCTATCATGGCAACATGGTATGCCCCTCTAGTCCTTCCTTTGCCCTTAGTCAATCTTCCACAGGACTATCAGTTCAAGATACCATTGTATGATGCCAGTAATGCTACTACTACTTCACAACATGTGGATAAGATGAATGACTACTTTGACAGAAATGAGATTGATGATGAAACGGTCAAACTTAGACTATTTGCTCAAAGTTTAGGGGGAGAAGTAAGAAAATGGTTCAAAGGCTTAACCCCTCACAGTATTAATGATCTCCAAGCCTTCCATAAGATATTCCTAAACAAATGGGAAGTAAGGAAAAACCCTCTTCAAATACTTTCTGATTATAAAAATCTCCAAAGAAACGTTGGGGAAAGTGTACAAGCCTATTGCACTAGGTTTAACAGCGTTTACAATGCCCTTCCCCCGGACCTAAAACCTCCACAAGGCTCAGCTTTAAACAAGTTTCCTAAAGGATTTGATCCTAAGATGGCCTATCAGCTGAGAGAGAGAAATCCTTTAACCATTGAAGATATGCAAAAAGGAGCTCTGGCTGTGGAAGTTAATTTAATGGAGAAAAGAGCAAGAATGAGGAATGAGAAGAAAGTGTCCTTTAGAGAGGAATCTACACCTTCCACATCTAGCTCAAAGATGGAAATAATGATGGAGGAGATGATGAAAAAGATGAGCATACTTGAGAGAGTGCAAGCTAGTCAAAATCAAACTGCTCCTCAAAACAGAAATCAAAACCAAAATCAGAATTTCAGGAGAAATCAGCCTCAAAACAGACCAAGGGAATATGGTCAATAGATCACTCCTCCTTTTCATCAAAATTATGTAAGTGAGGTTGAAGAAACATTAGAACAAACAGAGGAAGACGATATAAATATGTTGGGAGTAGATAATTATTACTTTGAAGTCCATTACAATAGGAGACAAGGTTTATATACACCCTATGATGAGAAGAGACCAGAAGATGAATATTACTATCAAGAAATGGAAAATGTCATCATAGAAACCACAAAGGAATATGATCTTAGAAGTAAAAAGAATTTGGAAACCCCCAACAACAAAACCTCTGACAAATCTGCACAAAACAACCCTATAAATAAACCAAAAATTGTAAAACAGAAAGACAAGACAGTGGCCAGAAATTCCGATAAAGGTAAAGAGAAAAGCACTCAAAGTACTAAAAAACAAAGTGCAGACCTTAGTAGCGTTAGCACCTCAGCTAGTGCTCCTGTTAAAACTATTTTTTCAAATGTAAATAGAGTAAATCAGCAAATTGATTTTGCTGATAGAGTGGCAGTTAATAAGGCTAAAACAAGCACTTCAAAAAATCAGATGCCTTTTAGTTTGGAGCAAGAAATTGCCAGAATCAAGATCTCTATTCCTCTCACTGAATTAGCTGCCCAAAATGTATATAGATCCCAAATTTTGAAGGCTTTAAACATAGAAAAGAATAATTACACTGTCAATCTTAATGATGACCAGCCAGAGCTCATATTTGGTCCTAAGATTGAGGGTAGATATCATGAAGGACTGGTTCCTCATTTTTATGTTATTTTAAATGTTCATGAGAAGATTTTACATAATGCTATGCATGATTCAGGGGCCTCTCATAATTTAATGCCCAAAGCTGTAATGGAGAGCCTAGGCCTTGAAATCACCAGACCTTACAAAGATCTTTACTCCTTTGACTCAAGCAGGGTAAAATGTTTAGGATTAATCAAAGACCTCTGTGTTAACTTAGCACAAGTCCCAGCCAAATGTTTAGTAATAGATATTGTTGTGTCTAATGTACCCCCAAAATATGGTATGTTGTTATCAAGATCTTGGGGAGCTAAGTTACAAGGAACTATGCATATGGACATGACATATGCGACCATCCCTGTTTTTAATCAAACAAGAAGACTTTACAGGGAGTCTCATATGCAATACATGGTTACTAGCCAAGAAAGACTACAAAACTCTCCCCTTTATTCTGTAAACACAGGCCTTGATTCATTCATCCTTCTTAATGATGAAAAATTCACTGAACAAGTGAATTTAACTAATTTAATGGCAGATAGAGAGGAGGAGGAAAAAAACACAAAAGTGTCAAAACAGTTTGCTAAACCTGAAAACTACAGTAAACAACACACAGGTCTAGAGCTAAAAATCATCCATCCTTTGCTTTTAAACCTTGAGAGTCAAGAAAGCAGTCCTCAACTCAATGGAAAACCTGAGGAATTAAAACAAATTCAACCTGAGGAAAAAATTGAACGAAAACTTGTACAAATTTCGCTGCGCGACGCATTGGCTGGGTGTCGCGACGCATCGGGCGAGCACAACGCATTGGGTCAGTCCCCACTGTGTGAAAATTTCTCTTGCGCGACGCATTGAAGCTACGCGACGCACTAGGTTTGTTGCGCGACGCATAGGGCCGGAAAGCAAATCCATTTCCATTCCATTCAAAACCTCAAATCGGCTCGGTCCATCTTTGTCCAAGTAAGTCAAGTAACCTCTTCATTGCCAATGCACATGGGTTTTGTGATATTTATGAGGATTTAAACATGGAGACAGATTCCTCTTATGATCGAGACAGTGCCATCAAAAGGTGAGTTGCAATTGAATGAATCAGTTTCCTATCTTATAGAGGCAAGTTGTTCCACTGCCTATTTTCCAGTTCTTAGTTTAGATCTTGTTGAAACAACTCCTAAACTAGTGAGCTCGACCCCTAGAGGCATGGGGATGAGTTATGCTTGTCTATATCTTGTATTATTTCATTCATTTGCATGGTTGGACACTTGGGATTGCTTTGAGCTTCATTGTACATTTCATCTTCTGCAGTTTGGCAAAGGAATAGACCAGGGTTTGCAGCACTCCTTGGGATTCATGTGGCTCTTTGTTTTGATGATTTGTTTCTCTCTGTTAATGTAATTTTACTAGTGCTTTATGTGTATCATCTTCCCTCTTATTTCTTCTTAAATTAAATAAACAAGGTTAAAAGGTGGAATTCATTAGATTTGCAGTGCTCTACCTTGAGTTTTGTTTAATTTTCTATGTTTTCAACTGTTTGAAGAGGATTCCTGAGAGTTTCTTGCCCTCTTAAACTTCTCACTGGTCTGAGCTATCCATTTCATTCAAAATTGAAGTGTCAAAAAAATTGCTTGCCTTTCCCCATTCAGATCTCTGCAAAAACTAGGCCTCATTCCCCAGACCCAAAATTTGTCTTTCCCTTTGATCCAACAAACACCCCTTAAAATCAAATCAAACTCTTTTACATATATACCTAGCCTAAAATCATCCTTTATTCAAGTCATCTCAAGCCTCACTGATCATTTTTTGCTGAGATTGACCAAGAGAGAGCCCTCTCCCGATCTGGTAGGGCTAGCTACCAGGTTAAGCGTGGTTTGATGTTACCCTAGACTCTGCCTTCCTTAGCCTGAGGTAGATTTAGGCCATAACATAGTGGTGACCATACTGGGGAATACAAAATGGTTTGCTTGTTAGTTTTATTCATTTTATAAACTATAGACAGAGCCTGAAGTTATGCCAGGTAGCCTTTGAAATTCTCTTACTTTGCATTAGCGAAAGTAGATAAGCATTGCTTCAGTCAATCTCCGGTCTAGTCTTATAAACGTAAGATCTGACTTGCAAATTTTCCCAGTACATGTATCAAGTTAGATCTGATGGTTGATGGTGGACAACAATCAGACATCGGAAGGCTGAAATCATTCATCTGGCGACTCTAAATCAGTTTCGAGATCAGATCCAAGGACTCCACTGGAGGATGAACCTGACCAGTAGAAACATGAAAGGACAATATGGAAAGATCAGGTATTCAAGTTGGATGTGTCACGCCAGTTTGGAGTTGATTTTGAAGGCCTTCCCGGTGTCCAAATTTTCTCCAAGTGGGCTTGTTGGAAATTTATGCCTGTCTACTTTCCAACACAAGTGGAATTTATGAATTTGGCTGCCATTTTCCCCTCCAAAAATGATTTTTCCCAACACTGCTTCCTGTGTGTCCAAAAAGGGGCAGAAAGGTCATTTTTAGGGTGTTTTTGACCCTTCTGGAAGCCCAAAACCTGTCAAAGTATCTTGGCCATAGGTAGGCATGCATAAATTTTCATGAAAAATCCAAAAATATAAAGTTTTACCCAAGAGGAGCCTCCCATCAAAAGCGTGCGCCAAGTGGCGTGATGCATAGAGCTGAAAAATCTGTGTTTAGGCCAAAAAAATCAAAATTCGCAAAAAGTGTCCCAAATTTCTTGAAATTTGGGCTGAGTGTCCTCCATGATGCACTATGCTGGGCCAAGGAAGCTTCAGCCAAAATTTGAAGTCTATCTTACCTTTTCTGACGCTTTAATGCCCTCTTCAACTTAGCCTTCAAGATCTTGATTCGTGCCTTGCAAACATGATTTCTTGCCCAATAAGGATTTTCCATGTGCCTCAACATGTTCTTTTCCTTGTTAGCTTTATCTAACAACTTTTGGTCTCCTTGGTGCATGCAATTCAGTTGTAGAGTCACTGTCTCGGTCATAAGAGGTATCTATCTCCATGTTTGCCAAACTCTGTGTTGTCTTAGATGAATATGAAGAGTTTTAGGTGTCTTTAATCTTTTGCTACCAAGGGTATGAAAATGTATGAGGGAATATGAAGGAAGAGGGTAAGAGAGATTGTATGAATGTTGCTAATTGGAATTTGGGGAATTGAAGGGTTTTAGGGACAATTTTTAGACTTTTTGGGATAACAATTAGGGTTTAGGATATTGGGATTTAAGGAATATGGGAATTAGGGAATGAATGGATTAAAGTGAAGAACGAATGGAGGAGTCAAAAAGTGAGGGGTTGATGGAGTGGATTTGATAGAAAAAACACAAAGACAAACTCTAAGCCATTGTTTTTTAGCACATCTGGAAGGAGGTAGGGGAGATGATGGGGATATAAGGGAATAGGGAAATGGAACAAGAATAACAGTGATGAGGGAATACAAGGTGGGGAAGTAGGAGTGATAGGCACAAAACTAATTTCTAAACCCTAAGGAAACAATCCTTGCACAAGATAATAGGTTTTGAATTTTTGTTTAAATCCTCATAAATATCACAAAACCCATGTTCATTGGCAATGAAGAGGTTACTTGACTTACTTGGACAAAGATGGACCGAGCCGATTTGAGGTTTTGAATGGAATGGAAATGGATTTTCTTTCTAGCCCTATGCGTTGTGCAACAAACCCAGTGCGTCACGCAGGAGAAATTTTCACACAGTGGGGGATGACCTAATGCGTCGTGCTCGCTCGATGCGTCCCGACACCCAGCCAATGCATCACGTAGCGAAATTTGCACAACTCTACCTTCAAATTTTTCCTTCACTCCTCACAATTTCTCCTTTCCTCACTACTGTCTTGTTGGCATACAAATGAAATTTGGAAAGATGAAAATGTTTTATATGCCAAGGATTTTGATTATTCTTTTCAAAAAACCCACTTTGCAATGTTTCAAACTTTGACACTTTTTAAAAAAACTCTGTTTTGCTTCATTTTGGATTTTTGACTTAATGATGTGCTTTCTATTTGTCCTGCAGGGAATGGATGGCTGGAGCTTGATAAAGGCAACCAGGGTTGCCAATGAAAATATTATTACAACTGAGAAAACTTAAAATTACATTTATACATAAAGATGAAATACTCTATTTTTCTTCAAAATAGAGTTTTGAAGAAAAATACATTATTAAGCATATGATGATGAGATTTTTAGCACTAAAACCTTATTTCAAACTCCTCATGTG
Source organism: Pinus albicaulis (assembly GCA_034641835.2). NCBI lineage: Eukaryota > Viridiplantae > Streptophyta > Pinopsida > Pinales > Pinaceae > Pinus > Pinus albicaulis. The sequence continues at coordinate 1,034,794,066 of CM076581.1, read as the reverse complement.
CCTGCTGACCATTATTGGGCATTCTGAAGACCTTATTAATGAAACCCTAGACCTAATGACACTATACCCTAAAAATGACTCTTTGCGAACTATGAGACAAAAAGTGACTGCAAATGATTTTAATGAACAGAAATAGGCCAGCAGGTAAAGGACATGAGGGACATGAGCTACAAGCCACTACCGTCAGATGATCCATGCTCCTAATTGAATGCAGCTGACTGAGTGAGACACCTAATATGCAATGCAACAAGAGGGTTTTGATCACTGACGGAGGGATGAAGATACCGACACTAACACAGCCCCATACCAAAAAAGAGAAACAAAATCTGAAAGTGTGTAAGCTTAAATGCCACTCCTAAGAAACACACTCCTAGTTAGTCATACAGCCTAATCATGACTAATTATTTTTTAGATTTTCTGCTGATAGGTTAGTGAATCAGATTTGCCAAAATAGCTTAATATTGGCTTATCAGTTAGGAAGATTAGGATAGAAAAGTAAAGGTTCAAACAAGCTCAAAATCTGAACCTAAGATTCCAAAAGAAGAATGAATCTAATCTGTTAAATCCCGAGTCAAAGATAGAAGTAAACTGGTTCTAATAAGCCCAAAACTTGAACCAGAAAAGAATGTAAGAACAACTCAAATAAACTCAAAAACAAAGCTGAAGAAAAGAGAAGGATGTGCTTAGAAATTTCAGATCTTCAGCCTTCACCATTTTGATTTAATTTTCTGCAAATAATAATCTATGTGCAGCTTGCTTTATGCCATAGATCAACAACAAGTTAGACTGTTCAACCCTGACTTGTATGCTTTTAAATTTCTTGTTTTAGAAGTTAGAGAATAAAATCTGTTAGACAGTCTAATCCTAAGATATAATAGTTAGGTAGAGAAGCTTATGAACTCAACTGTTTAATTTTAGTTCGTGGAGAAAAAAGAAGTAGACTTAGACTAGTTTTTTTCTTTCAAAAGAATAAAATGCTTGTAAAAGAGTTTGCCAATCCAAATGCACTCTCAAAGAAGAAAAAATGTCAGATCAGTAGGATTGGGTAGGTAGAAAGCTTGTTTGATAGAGTTCCATTTTTTTTCATGGATGCTAACATTATTAGAACAAAAGAAGATCATCAAAGTGAAGAAATTTGTAGCCCAATGGATGAGGCATTGATCAGCCCCCAAGAGAATGCAAGTCTGAAGTTCTTGATGCCTTCAAGAAGGCACCATCCCCATGTGGAGCCACTGTTAGCCACCTATAAAATTTGTCATATCAAATGGTGGCTAAATAATTTTTTGAAGCCTTCAAGAAACAATTTTATTGCCAAATTGTTAGTTCTTGAAGTCTTATGAAGATGACTTATTCTTGAGTTAATCTTCACTGCTGTTTCCCTCTCAAAATTCTGAAAAATCTGTTGCTTTCTTGAAGAAAAGACTGCTGCAAAAACTACATTTTTCCCTCATTTTACCCCTCCTTTCACTCATGATTAACCTTCATTTTTATCCCCTTTTTCTCCCATAAAATTCCTCTATTTTCCCTCATTTCCCTTTTTCCCTTCATAAAAAACCCCTTTGATAAGGTTTAAAACTCCTTTATTACCTTATCGGAAGCTTTCAAATCCTTTGAAAACCTTGAAAAAATCATAAAAATGAGCCTTTTTGTGTTAAGGCCTTAGCCCCCTTCGGCTAAACCCCCAAACCACTTCCCCACCATATACCCACGCCTAGGACCAAGAGTTAAAGTCCCGAGCACTTATCGCAATCGGAGTTGTGCGATGGGTGCATTTCTTTGTTTTAAGGAAAGGTCCTGATGCGATTGGCTCCTTTTTATAAACCCCCGACCCCTTCATCTTTTAATATACCCAAAAGCCCCACAATCGGGCGCTAAAAATTATAATAAACCCTCCCCGAAGTCATTTTCCCTTTGTATTTTATTAAAAAACCCATTTTTTCATTTAATAAAGAGCCCTGACGGTTCATTGGTTGGGCGAACCTCCACCGTTGATCTTAAACCAATTAACGATCGGCAAAATATCTCATTGGAGATTTCATTGGGCGCATTTAAATATTTTATTCCCCCCCCCCTCCGATTGGCCCCTTTCAATGGATTCTCCACCGTCGATCTATTCCGCCATTCCCAGATCCGACGGTCCCCATCGCTCCATCCCAAAGCCCATTCCCCCGCCTGTGACCTCCTCCGATTCATTCCCCATCGTCGATCTGGCCCTTAGATCAATGGTCCACATATAATCGCATCAACGCTTGTCTCCCTTTGCCCCCGCTGATTGCATCTGGGCCGTCCATACATTAAGATCCGACGATCCAGATCGATCCTCGCCACCTTGGTTAAATTCATGAACCCCGCTGTATAAAATTTTAAAATGAATCTCCACCATTGATCTCTGTAGATCAACGGCCCTCATTAACCCTTTTCCTGCCTAGCCCCTACCCCATATTTTATTTTTTTAACCCCGAGATTAAATCTCTTTCGTTGATCTGTTTCATCCAACGATCCATAATAAACTTGATAGGCCAACTCCTTTGGGTCCTACTTTTCTCCAGATCCAATCTCCGCCATCCATCCCTGATCGGACGGTCCCGATTAAAACCACCCTACCTCTTTCCGCCCGCGCATCTTGTCTTATCACGCTCTCCTCTCGACCATTTGATCTGACGCCCCAGATCTAATGGTCGGCGCACAGTTTCACGTAAATTTATGCCCGAAGGTTAATGATTTAAATTTACGTGATGTAGGCAGTCTCAAAAGGACACGTGTCGGCCAGTAATGCATATCGCGTTCGAAAAGTTAAAACCACCCTTCCTCCATTTTGCGGCACGAAAACAATGGTTTCTATAGCCGAAACCACTTTACCCCATTTATATTGCATCCCATCGTGTTTGATCTCCGCCGTTGATCTCTGCAGATCAATGGCCTGCATTCAATATGACCATTGAACTATCGCCCTCTGCCCATCCTCCAAGGGATTCAATCGATCAACCTCTGCCATTGATCTCTGAGGCCGATCTCATCCAACAACCCAGAATCCTTTCGGAAATCCCAATTTTCCTCTGTGCCTTTTTCGTTGCCGATTAAGGTTTTCAACCCATTTTCTTATATTTTCCACCGTTTCATTATAAAGTGACCCCTCCGCTTTATATATTTACGATTGATCTCAACCGTTGATCTTTGCGGATCAATGGATCTGACTTAAATTACTCCACCTTTCATCTAACCTCCTCCCATGTTGTCCTCAGCATTGAATCCTCGTCGTTGGATGCTTTCATCCAATGGCTGCGCTCTAAACCTAAACGACTAAAGCAGCTAAACCCAAATACGTAGGATTTTTCTAATTTTTCTTGGTTTATGCAGGTTAATAATAATTTTTCCATTGTGTTAAAATAAAATCAAAGGCCAGGGATGATGATCGCTCAGGCCATCACTCATCAAGGAGATCATTATGCAGGTTTTCCCATCAAGATTTATCGGTGCCTCACGAGCACTGATGTCATTTTAAAAACCCTCTGTGAACCTGCACATCAACAAGACACAGCAAATTTAATCAATTAAAGAGTATCAGTGTGAAAAGATCCAACCATGGTAGAAATGAAGAATTAAAGGTTTTTTACACAGTTTTGAGGGATTACGGCCTAAATCGACTTTTTAAAATCCTAATCCACTCAATTAAACGCAGTTTGAAGAACAGAAGACAGAATTTAGGCCTGATTATCTATCAGTCCGAGAAAGCCTCCACTGCCACATCAGAGGCTAATTGAATCCTCACAGCTACCAAAAGCCACCTGCAGCCTCAAAGCATTCAAAAGAGGCCATAGTTCTGGCCAAAACAGAAGATATTTGCCTCCATGCAGCTGAACAGTTATTTTCAAGCCAAAGGAACTTATTACAACTATCAGCAGAGTTATTACGAAGATAACACAGAGCCTTAAAGTCAACAAAATCATCCCAGCGAGCTTAATACTTAATGTAAAACAATTAATACAGAGGAATATCTGAAATCTTCTCTATTGAGCCCCTCAAAGGTCGAGAAGCATTAAACTGTATTAATTGAACTTAGAATATCTTTTATCCTATCCCACCTCCTCATTTATTCTATAAATACTTCTGTAGAAGATGAGATAATGTTGGTCACTGCATATCTATTGCCTGTAAATAGTTTACTGAAGCTTCTGTAAGCTCTGTTTGTAATTGAAGATACCTGAGTTGAGATGAAAAGTTTGAAGCTGTAGAGACCCACTGGATTTTAATATTGTAATTGGTTTGAAGCATCAATACAAGTTGATTTATGGGATCCTGGTCTATGTCAACGGTGATGTTTTTATTATTGTAAATTGTTATTTTATTTTTGTTTCCATTCTGTCCATCCTCTCTGATAAAGAACAGTAATTATAGAGTTAGGATTTATTGTCAAAGGTACCCTGCTCTTACTGATAAGCTTTATCTACATGTTTTCTTCCAATTGTGTTGTTTAAGAATGATTTAATACAGTCCAAGTAGTTAGGAATGCCAGCGTTCCCTCGTCCTACTCTCTAAACTAAACATTGTTCTTGAATGTTATTTTCAGTTTCTACCAGGTAAAGTTAAACTATGGAAGTTTATGGTGAGCCCTGTCCTCTAGTTTTATCTACAAAATTTGTTTGAAAGTTTCCCTAAGAGTATGTTGAAAGCAGGCTAGGTTCAAAGTCCTTACCTGATCTTATACTATTCTTTGTTATCTTATGTGTTGTCTTGATAAGTTTGCTAAGTAAAGCAGAGCTAGGGAAGTCTATGGTGAGCCCTGTCCTCTAGTTTCTTATCCAACAGTTGCTTTGAAAAGTTTCCCTTAGAATATGCTGAAATCAGGATAGGTTCAAAGTCCTTACTTGATCTTAAGCTATTCTTTTTCGTGTTTTAAATGTTTTCTATTGAAAATGCATCAAAAGCTGGCTAGTTTCGAAGTACTTACCAGATCTTAGATTAATTTTATGTCTTTCTTAAGTGTATGCCGAAAGCAGGATAGTTTCAAAGTACTTACTTGATCTTAGGCTGCTCTTTGTTCTTCATTTGTTTAATTCCCCTTATTATTGTTTCATTTCATTCCATAAAATCAACTTTAAAGAGATCCTTAGACATAGATGATTTGCCCCATGAACCACTCTTGAACCTCATTGTTTCAATTAAATCCTACTATGACTCCATAGCCCAATGGATTGAAGCTGTTTCTGGCCTACCTTGTTAGCTGAATCAATTTTCACTTTCATTCACCTTCACCCTTCATTTAGACTTCCTTCACCTTCAATATCTTTGCCCAACCAAAACAAACAAAACCTTGTTCTTCATAACTAGCCTAATATCAAATTTCAAAAGCCTTAAATATAAATTAATCATTGCACTTATAGAGAGATCCCTCTCTCGATTCAGGACGGCCAGATCCTAGAATCCCAAAGTGGTTCAAGTGTTCTCTCCGTAGTTTCGGTCTCACCAATCTGCTAAAATTACGGGGAGCTAATAGATAGGTCCACCTGGAAAATCTGATCCATCCAACTCCTTCAAAAAGAATGCATTTTTGCCTCTATAACCATAAATGACATAGGGACCTTTCCATAGGAAATCAAATTTACCATGTTTACCTTTCTCTTCTCTCTTGGAATCCCACTTAAGAACTTTTTCAACTATGTAAAAATCATCTTCCTTAGTCTTCCTGTCAAATATATATTTAATCTTATCTTGAATAACTTGAGACTTGAGATATACTTCCTCCCTAGTTTGCTGCAAGTGTATGGTTTGATTTATCCTTCTCTGGATATCATTGGTTTATACCTGTAGTTCTTGGATCATCTTCATCATTGTTACTCCTAATGAGGGTGGAGAAACAAAAATCCATCCCATAAACAAGTTGATAAGGAGATGTACCAATAGACTTCTTTATGGTGAGTCTATCTGCCCATAAGGCATTAACTAACCTTTCATTCCAGGTCTTTTTATTGTCTTCGAGTAGCTTCTTGATGATATTAACAAGGCTTTTATTGGAGGATTCAACAAGACCATTACCTTGAGTTTAATAGGTAGTGGAATGGCCAAGGGTAATGTGCTATTTATTACAGAAGTCAATCATATTTTTAGACTTGAAAGCAACTGCATTATCAGCAATGAGCTAGTAATGAGCTTTTGGTGGCATCCAAATCTAGACAATATATTGTTTTCTAAGAATGAGATTATGACAGTATCAGTGGCTTTCCTGGAAGGAATGGCTTCTATCCACTTATTGAAATAATCTGTGGCTATCAAAATCCATTTGTGTTGGGTTGAGGATGGTGGGTGAATTTCACCAATGAAGCCTAAACCCCATTGTTGAAAAGGCATTTCTGTGGAAATGGGTTTAAGCGGTAAAGGTAGTAGCTTTTTCTTCCCTTCAAATATTTGACATTTGTGACAAGAGGTCACATACCTTTTCACATATGCAAAACGTGTAGGCTAGTAAAAACCAGCTCTCAATATTTTATCTGTAGTTGACTTCCAATAAAGGTGTCCTCCACAGTCACCTGCATAAAACTCTTCGATAACTTTATCAACTTTATCTTTAAGCAAACAATTCAATAAAATTTCACCATGATCTTTCCAAAATAGTGCATTATCTATGATACAAAATTTCATTGCCTTTAACTTTAAAAATCTAGCTTTAGTTCCTGACAATCCAAGAGGAGCTTGTAAATTTAGTAATACAAATATGATATCTACATACAATGGTGAATCCAAAAAGGCTTCACTGATATGTGGAGTCGCCATCTCTTCTTAATCATCTAATTGGACAATAAAATTTATATCTAAAGCATGACAGTTTGATTCAGCCATGAGTTTGGCTAAATCTTGACCTTTAATGAGTTTGGTGGGCTTAATTTCCATGTCACATTCCAAAATGATGGCAATCCATTTGACTCTTTTACCATCAGGCCCATTCTAAGTTAGAATGTCCTTCACAACTGAATTTGGAACATAAGCAATGATGTGTGTATACAATATATACACTCTAAATTCTTTGATAGCTTTCACTAACGCTAGTGCCTACTTTTCCATTATGTTATACTTTAAACTAGCATCTCTAAATGATTTGCTGAAAAAAGAAATGGGTTGTTCATAGCCCTGATCATTTTTCTGTAGTAAGACTGCAACAATAGTATGTTCTAAAGCAAAAGAAAAAATAATGGAATCTTTTTTGAAATCAGGACTTATTAGGACTGGTGTTCTTGTCAAGGCTTGTTTGATTGATTCAAATGATTATTTGGCCTCTACAGTTCATTTAAGTGCTGAGTATTTTTTCAACATGTTATTGAGTTCTCTAATTATTTCTGCTATGTTTGAAATGAATCTTTTGAGAAAAATGATTTTACCTAAGAAAGCCTGCAATTCTTTAATATTCCTAAGATGGTTTATGTTCAGAATGGCCTCTATTCTAGCTGGGTCTATCCTAATTCCCTCTTTTGATATAATATTCCCTAATAGTTTTCCTTCTTCAAGTCCAAAGAGAGTCTTTTTGGGATTTAAAGAAATGAAAAATTTCTTGCAATATATAAACACTTGTCTTAGGGGATCTAGATGTTCATTGTCAGTTTGTGAAAATATAGTTATATCATCTAGATTGATCACAAGAAAGTCATGAATTTCTTTAGCAAAATCTATATCCATAGCTCTCTAAAAGGTGGCTCCTCCATTCATTAATCCAAAAGTCATTTTCAAATACATGAAAGTACCCCAAGGAGTAGTACATGTAGTCTTTGGTTGGTCTTCTAGCTAAACTAAAATCGGGTTATACCCAGAGAATCCATCAAGCAATGAAATTCTGGATGAACCAACCACCCTATGTAAAATATGATCCATATTGGGGAGAGGGTACAATTATCTTTTAGGGATACTTTATTTAAATTCCAGAATCCAACACAAAGTATGATTTCCCCTGTCTTCTTCCTAGTAGGAACTAGGTTTGAAACCCAATTAGAATATCTGATAGGTACAATTATCTAGGCTTCATACATTCTCTTTACCTCTTTTTCAATTAAAGGAATTAAAACTAGATTGATTCTCCTGAGCTTCTGTTTGAAAGTTTTTTTATCCTCTTTTATAGGTATTTTGTGTTGTATTATGCTAGTGTCATAAGATTTTAAGTCTTCATAACTCCATGCAAATACATCCTGAAATTCCTTAAACAGAGCTATGCATTTCAATTTTTCTTCTTGAGGTAGGGCTTTTGAAACTTTGATAAGTTTAGCCCTTTGTTTTGTTCCTATATTGCATTCTTCTATATCTAATCTTAATGGTTCCATCTTTTGTTTTCTTTCAATGTCATTTGAATCAAAAAGATGTTCTAATGGGGCTAATACCTTAGGTAAAAAGTTGTTTTTTAGGTTTAAAATGTCAGAATCATCATCTGCTAATTCGTCAATCTCTACCTTTTCTAAATTATCTATTTCTACTTGAGTAAATTTAGTAGGTTTAGTGAAATCTAAGTTATTTACATCTATCTCATTATATATTTCATCATTTATTGTACAATATGTATCTATGTTACAATTGTGAAATTCTCCCTCAGCATTCATGAAATGATAAAATTTTTCATCCTCTGAAAATATCTGCCAATATTTTAGATTATCTGGTATAGTAGGCCTGTTTTTGACTTCTGTTGTATATTGATGATTTGGTTGAAAAGACATATTACAAGCACTAGCAAAAGTTGCTAAACTGTGTGCATGTATGTTTTGTAGGAATTACAACAAAGTCACACTCAAGAAATTTTTTCATCAAATCTAAAATTGTTTCTCTATATTGGCTTAATCTAGGATTATACACAGAATATTCTCCTCTAATTTGTTTTACAATTAAATCAGTCTCCCATGATAGAAACTCTTTTGCGTCCTAAATTTCTAATAATCTGAAATCCTAAAATCACAGCTTCATACTCTGCCATGTTGTTTGTGCATTTGAAGTTTAATCTAAAGGCATGACCTTCTGCATGATTGTTTTCCATGTTTTGAATCCAAAATCCTACTCCTAGTCCTAATTTGTTCACTGATCCATCAAAATCTAGGTGCCACATTGATTCATGAAATATGTTTTCAATGTCTGGGTATTTCTCTTTCTTTTTTAATTATGTGTTGTAATCTATAACAGTTTCATAATTACATAAAATGAAAGAGTCCATATCAGTAGGTGTAGAATAAATGGGATAATTTCGAGGTCTTTCTACACTAATAACCATGTACTTCATTAATGTCTCTCTGTAAATTTTCTTGGGTTGGCCAAATACTGAAATAGTGGCATAAGACATGTCTAATTGTAGAGATCCCTGTAGTTTTTCTCCCCATGAGTGATATAACAACATTCCATATTTAGGAGGGATATGAGTGACTACAATATCCATGACTATGCTTTTTCCAGGCTATTGAACTAAAGTGACACATAAATATTTGATTAAGCCTATACATTTCACTTTCCTGGAATCAAATGAGAAAATATCTTTATAAGGTCTTGTGATGTCTAAATTCAAGGTTTCCATTATTTATTTTGGCATCAAATTATGTGAGGCTCCTGAATCTAGCAGAGCTTTATGTAAAATCTGATCATGAACAGTCAAGCTAATGTAGAAAGGAGGAACCCCTCCTTCTTGGTGTTTTCCATTTACCTCAGGACAAAATATTAATTCTGGTTGGTCATCACTCAAATTAATAGAGTCTTCTCTTTCATTTATGTTTAATGTGTCAGTGATTTGTGACTTATATAAATCATGCTTAACCAATTTCGTTAAAGGAATAGGTATCTTTAGTTTGGAAATTTCAGTTTGGATGTTGAATGGTGCTTGTATTTTTCCTAACTGAATTAGTTCTTCTTTTGTAACTATAGTTTGGGTATGTTTCTCTTCTTTTTCTACAGTTGGCTTTTCATTTTCTTTTTGTGTTTCCACTGTTTTATTGCTTTTTATCTTCTTTTCAGGGGCAGTTTGAATAGTAGTGGTAACTTTGGCAATTTTGGAAGTTTCAGCAACCGTTTTGGGAACAACTATTTTAGGATCAACTGATTTTGGATTAGTAGCAGATGTTTTTGGCTCTGAAATTTTTGTTTTAACATAAGTTGTTGTATTAGCAACAACAGATTTTTGAGGATCAACTGATGTTTGAACATCAATATCTGCAATGTCAACAATTTTAGGACTAGGTGCAATTTTAGGACTAGAAATTTTCTGAGTTGAACTAGAGTTTTGTTAGGTTTCCCTTGGAAGAATTTGTAGTACTTTGGTTGTAGGAGCTTCTATTGTTTTCTTTGTTTGAGTTTGGAAATTTTTATTAGTAGGGGCTTCTACATTTTTCTTTCTCCTAAGGTTATATTGCTTATGAAATTCATTAATTGCAAACTCATAACCTTGCTTGTAATCAAAAGGCTCACCAGATTATAATTGTGACTGTTGTAATTCATATAATTCATGTTCTTCTTGTGTAAGAAAAATGGTATTATCATCATTAATTCCCATTATATTAATCTGAGTGTCTTCATCATCTTTGTTTTGGTGAGAACTTTCAGCATAGTTCTCTTGGAAAGGTGGTCTTATTGTTTGATCAGGTGTTGATTCTCTAGATTTACCAGTGTTGGTGTTTTTCATGAAATTGGGATTTCTTATTTGAGGGCCTTGTTGTTGGTTATCCCATTGTGGCTTCCTTTCCATATTATCTAACCTATCCATCATTCTTTCTAATGTTTTTGATAAGTTATCTATTTTTAGATCTGAGGTTGATGTTTCCTCTTTTATTGTCACTCTCTTTTCATTTCTTAATCTAGATTTCTTGGCTAACAAGTTTTCCTCTACACTTACAACATTACTTTGCATCTACTGTAAGGTTTCTGGGTTTCTCTCTCTTAGTTGGTAAGCCATATTTTTATCAAATCCATCAAGGAATTTGATCAGGGCAGAGTCTGGAGGAGGTTTAAGATTAGCAAGGATTGCATTGTAAATCTGTTATATCTTGTACAATAGTCATGAACTGTTTCATTAGGTTCTCTTTTTACGTTTTCAAATTCAAACAAAATTTGTAATGGATTCTTCTTTTTGTCCCATCTATTAAGAAACATCCTATGGAAAGCAGCTAAATCAGCAATACTACTAGTAGGCAAACCTTTAAACTACTTCTTTACATCACCAACTAAATTTTGAGCAAAAAGTCTCATTTGAACATCAACTTCATCTATTTCATGCAGTTCAAAGTAATATGTCATTTTGTTAACATGTTGTTGGGCAGTATAATGACTAGTTCCATAAAATTGAAAGATTTTGCTTTGGTAGTCTTGGGGCATGGCATGTAGAGGGGCTTGTGGGACCAATGGGGCATATCTAGAAGCCATGGCTTGGACACTAGCTTGGCTAGGAGGTAAGTTTGAAGTACTTGGTGATGAGGTTGAGGTACTTGCAGATGTAGTTGGGATGCTAAAAGAGGTGCTTGGAAATGTGGTTGAAGTGCTTGAAAATGTAGGAGCAGTGTTAGAGGATGAACTTGCATTATTTTGGGTTGGAAATAAAACTCTAGGTTGAAGTGGAAGCTTAGGAATGAAGGATTTTGTGGAATGGAGTGTGGTGGAAATAATAGATGAGGTGGTAGTAAACAAGGATGAACCTATATATTCTAAATGACTGTTATCTCAATGACTGCTAGAAGGCCTAGGGGTATAGGAAGATAAAGCAGTCAATTCAACTGAATGTTGAAAATAAGCTTCACCAATTTCCTTAATCAAAGTTGCAGTTAAATCATCAAGTTTATCATAAAAATCTAGGGTTTTTCATCTAAATCTAGTGAAACAGTTTCCTTGTTACTTTCAATGAATGAAATGAAATCGGGATCTATTACACTATTATGTATGTCACTTTCTGATTTTTTTTTAAACAAAGATTTCTCAAAAGTTAAATCAAATTCAATGTCTTGTAAACTTGATCATTTATTGGGAAGAGAATTTGCTTTGATCAATGAATTTTTATTACCTAAACTTTCTAATTTTTTGTTTTTCTTTACAATTCTATCAGGATTATCTACTATGATAACAGGTTCTGGATCTGGATTAGACCTGGTATAGTAGACTATTCTAGAAGCCATAATTACATTTTTTTAATGAAAATTTTACTACCAACCCTTTAAAACAATCTTAAGGTGAAAAGATAAATAAAATTATTTCCTTTAAGATTAATTTTAAACCAAAGATTCTGGGTTCAATCCCCAATATGGTCACCAATATGTTATCACTCCAATAATTCTCAAGGGTTGTTTATACTTTGGTTTAAATAATATTAGAGGTAACAACAAACCCACTTTTAAGCCTTAGGATCTAGCTTTCCTGATGCTCAGAGAGGGCTCTCTCGATATGATTTATCTTTGTTTATTATAGTTAATTTTAGGCTAGTTATGTAGGATTACTTGGGATTTGATTTTGGATTTTGTTTGGTGGTGAAATCACTTACTCAGATGGATATATGTAGGTCTGTATTCCATTGGGCTAACGGGGTCAAAGTGTCAAGCAACAGAAGCAGGATCAAGGTTCTAAAGGGAAGTATTCACAGGGGAAGATAGTTTAGTCATTTCAGATCCTTAGGCAAATGGTGAAAATGGTTTCAATCGGGGTAAGAGAGAAATTAAGGGTTCTCAAATCCAGATAATGAGTGAAAATATAGGGGTCAATCGAAATAAGGGAGCAATTAAGAATTCCCTAACATGGATATCAGAAGAAAAACATATAAATGATAAACAGTTCAAGACAGAGTGTAATTAAACATATTCTGTAATAACATTCTAGTTATATCATTTAGATTAAGCAAACATATGAGAATGTGAAAACTTCAGAAAGAAACAATTGAAAAAGTAGAAAGTACTTCACTGTAATAGCCCAACACATGAATCCTATAATATAATCTCTTTATTGCTTTAATCTAGTCTACTAACTTGAAATTGGTACAATCACCCTCGGGTTCCAAAATGGTACAACTATATAAATGTTCAGCAATTCATCCACCCTTAATACTTCAAAATGTGAAGTATTTATACAAAAAATCTTACAAAATATCTAAAACAACTTAGGAATTATTCAAGGAAAAGAAATATCTTCATGCAAGAAGATAGAGAGAGCTATCTAACTAATGCAAGTTGTCCCTGCTTTTATTGAATTTAATGCTTGTTTTATTTGATTTGTTGCTAATTTCTCTCTTTGATGTTTGCTCAACATAGGCTATTTGTTAGGAAATGGAGTGTTCTCTACACTGGTAGCTTTCACTCTGACTTTTAATTTCTGTATCGACTTTAACTCTGACTGTAAACGGATACTCTTTGACTGTGATACTCTTTGATTGTCTCTTTTTTCATTGTTACTAATGTTCTTTACTACAAACTGTAACTGTAAAATAGCATGCTCCGCTTTATCTTTTCCTGACAAATATTTTTCTCATTTGACTGCCTTGTTTGACTGTTTTGATCTTCATAGTAAATCAGTCAATTTATCCCAAAGTTCAGCCTTTGGTAGCTTAGTTTTCACTATCCTCCTTAATATCTCATCTACTTCAGTATACATTGAGAATGTAGGCTTGTTCACAAATAGGTGTTTCACCTCATGTTGCTTCTCAAAATTCTTGTAAAGTACATTCCCTATTGGAATTCCCTGCATGACTGAATTATTAGCTTTTTCCTTAGCCACTTCTCTCATCTTCTTATCATAATCATCCCGCTTCATTAGTTTTTCATAAATAACCAAACGATTGGGAATCCCTTTCTGCCTTAGGACATCAAACTTCATCATGAATCTTGTGATGGAAACCTCCATTTTTTGGCATTTTTCTTCTAGCTGTATCATCAGATTATTTTTAGAAATAACCTTCCTAACTTCTAGGATGGTTTATGTTCTATCACTAATTCCAATTTATTCAATTTCTTGCATATTCTTGGAATTAAGGAATTTTATAATTTCATTAGTCTCTTCAGGCTTCTTACCGAGCTCTTATTTGATCTTCTAGATAGCTTCTCTTGCTGCTTTTACTAAGTCTTTCTGTTCATGGATAACTTATATGGATGGCCAATTATCATTAACAGCTTCAATGATATTGGCCCATAGCTACTGCTTGGCTTGTGCCATTGGTTCTTTTAGTGTTAGATCGTTCTCTAACTTCTTCAATTGCTCATTCAACCTGTTTGCTTTTTTTCCTTCATTATTGTTCATTATCTTAGCAAGTTTCTTTTCATCTTCTAGACTTCTCAGCTGTTCTTTAAGTCTGATAATTTAATTTTTCTGAATAGACATGTCCTGCATAGCTTTTACTAGTTTACTTGCTTCATCTGTAGGTTGTGTTGTTGTTGTTGAAGATTCTATTGCTGAAGTTGTTGATGAGGTGATAGGTAATGTTGTAGCCATTGGGACTGTAGGAGCCAATGATTCTGCTAATGTGAAAGGTATAGCAGTAGTGACTACAGGAATTATAGTTACAGGAAATTCTTCTCTAACCTTTTTCTCCTGGACCAACTTGTCCATTTCATTCTCCATTTCTTTGATTTGGGCAGTCAACTGAAGTATGAGATTCATCATCTCATATTTCTGATTTTCATCCCGTAACACTTCCTTTTCTTGAGGATTTTCAGTAGGAGGCAGCTTAAGTTTCTTCTTTAATGCAACAATGTCTGAATTTTTCTTCTTTATCAATTCATCTGCAACTTTTACATTTTTTAGATCATATCCTACTTCAATAATCAAATCTTCCAGTGATTTGATTCTATTATCCTTAGCTTGTGAAGATGCCTTTTCCAATTTGAGCTAGTCTTCGATGTTTGCAAGAGTGTTTTGTAGGCTCTGTACACTCATGGCTTTGTTTGTCATTGTTGAATAAAGCATTTCACCAGCTTGTTTTTGAAATTATATCTAATCAATAGGATGAAGATCATCTACTTGAACTTCATATGATGATTTTTTGTAATGAGTTGATGATTTGGTATGCTTTACTTTAGGCTGCAAGAAGGTCATCTGCATCTTCCTAGTTTTATAATCAAAAGCAGAAAGCAATCTACTTTGGTCATTGGGTGACTACTTCCAATATTTTTTGTATGTATCAATATTCAAAGCTTCATTTCTCATCTTTATCTCTTTGTATTTCTCCATAATATCCATCTCCTTCTCTGTTGGTTTGCTAGAACAAGATACTTCAACACTGTATTGCTTCTGAATAAGGTGAGTGTTTGAAGTTGAAGGTTTATGTGTTTCTTTAGCAACTACAAGTGGTACATTATATTTCACCACTGTTTTTGTATCAAACGCTTCTATTGCTTCCGTTTCTTCATTGACAGGATTTAATTTTGGCTTCTTCCTGTACATTAATTTAAATTTGATTTCAGTTGTAGTCTCTGCAGTGTATGACCCTTCCTCTCTGATTCTTTTTGAGTTCCTGTCTTCTTGGGCTGGAGTCTGCAAATTTTGACTAGTATCACCTTTCTTCTCTTCCTCAATCAAAGTGTTCTCCAACCATTCAACCTGATTGGAGAATTTCTCAATATCTGGTTTCTTCTCATGTACTTGAGTTAGTATTCATTTAACTCTCAATTTACTTATTACTCCTGGAGGATCATAATACCACATAAAACTTTTACTGAATTTAAACTCCTGCAAATAATTTTCAGCCTCTGGATCTGCATCTCTGTTATTACAAATAAAAGGGCCAACCTGATTTTTTATTTTGAATTGTGTCTTCTTCTTAGCTATCAGGAAAATTATTACATCAAAATTAATAATCTGCCTTATATAATCAAGGGAAAATAACCTCATTGGGAGGTCTTTAGGCAGTTTATATGGAATAAGATTTGATCCATATACCCTTATTTCTGTATGGTTTTGGTACTTGTACCAATCTCCTGTTCTATTATGCTCTGACAACTGCAGGACCTTTTTAATCTCCTCACTAGTTCTGGGCTGCATGCTGCTGTTCAGCATATTGACCATAGGATGAATGAAAGAATCAATAAACTTTATATAGGTGGATTGTGTGAACTTTTTTCTGATTAAAGGAGTCCAAAATATGACTGACTGTGGGTTACCTTCAACATCAAGCTTTTGAAGGTTGATGGCAAATTTCTCTGATTGAAAATACAAAAACATGTGGAATAGGACTGAGGAATACTTGAAAACACATTCTTCAGGCATTTTGACCAACTGCTCATGAATATTATCAACAAGATATTGGGAAAAATTGAAAATGGTATTAGGAGGCTAACCAGGTGTGAAAGTAGACAAAAAACCTAGTACTGCAACGTCAACATGCTCATCTGTCAAATAAACAAGAATAAAAGACACCATGCTAATGATATGTCTAGTTATTTTAGAAAATTTTGCAGATGGGTAAGGATGATTTATTTTGGGAATTTCTACAGATGAATGCACGAAAGTTTGGAATATCTAGAACCTCTTGGGGAAGTCCAGATTCAGATACAACTGTGTAAGAGCCTCAATGGAAAAAAGGGTTTCATATGGCCTAGATTCGATCTGGACCATTTGATTGATTGAATCGGTTGTAATAGTAAACATAATTTATTTTTTAGGGTTTATTATGGCTCTATGGTCATAAAAATAGCAAGATTGACAAAGTCTGATTACTTCTGGGCACTGGAAAGTTTGTGGGAATACATGCTTTGGCCAATTAGATTCCCAGATGAAAACCTCATCTGCTTTGTGTATGTATTTTTCATGGCTCCAACAGTGGAGCTCAAGAAGGTTAAATTCAGTGACTGTGTCATTAATTTTAAATCTTTCTCAGCCAGAGGAGTGTGTTCTACATCTGCAACTAGGGGTTGTAGAGCATTGACAGATACAATGCTTTTGGAAGCCATTATTTTGTTAAATTTCTTCAATTGATTAATCTTTTGACTCAAGAAATGATTTCAGGCCCTTGGGAGCACCTTAGAAATATTATTACAATTTGCAGACTGATTTAAGAGGCCAATTGGTCAATTATTACTCTCTGTAATAAAAAACATTTTCAGGTCTTGGGAATCTGTAAAATAAGTCCAGGGTTTGTAGAAAAAAAGGATTTGGAAAGCTACACGGATTCCTTTTAGGTCTGAAAAGGTTTAAATTGCTCAATTGATCAAATTTTAATCTCTGTGACCAAAAGAAATCTCGGGACCTCAGAATTTTATAAAATGACATCTAGGGTATGCATAAAAGGATTGGAATGCAAGAAACCTTTCTTCAGGTTTTCAGAGGCTTCTATTTTAATTCAATTATTGGCTACTTTCTTTATTGCTTTAGGAACATGCCTAAACACTGAAGAATACCTGGATAAAATAAAGGTTTTTAAGCTTGTAGAGGGTTTCTGAGGCAACGGAGGTTCTCTGAGGCTTCAGGGATCTTTATACTGCTTTGGATTGGCTCTGCAATAATTTTAGCAGCAAATAGTCTTGATTTCAGGTGAAAAAGGCTTAAAATGAGGTCATCAGAGTAATCTGTGCTTGAAAAATGTTCGACAATTCTTATTCAGCTCAAAACTATAACAGAAAGTGGTAAATGGGCTAGCAAAGGGCATTTATATGCATTTTTAACCAACAATGTTTACATTGACTGTGCGGGTCTTTTCAAATGACAAGGTGGTTTGGATAATGGTTAGGAGAAACCGTTGAGCAGTTTTCGCACTAGCCAAAGGTGGTTGGTGGTATTTTCCTGGTGATGTGATCAAATGAAAAGTCGACACGTAGCTAGGAGCGGAGCTCCGAAAATCACGAATATCGCAAGGTCTGGGGTATGTTAAAAATCATGCTTTCGGATCTATGATAGGCAATAAGGACCATCAGATCTATTTGGTTAAGATCCGATGGTTGGGAGGATGCGACGAATGTGTCAGGACCGATAGGCATGGGGCCAGGTGTAATATAATGCAATATGTTATATATATGCATAGGGATTTTAAGTTTATGCGATAATGTTATAACGTATATGGTCGAACCTTGTAATAGGTGGGATTATACTAAGTGGGCCCGAAATATATGACATGTGGGGAAATTAAACCATGGATTATATAAAAATAATGGGTTTGGGAATAATATATATAAAGGAATTAATATAATACGGGTTTAAAAGGTATATAAGGGAGCTAATACGTAAAGTTAAATGAAATATAAAATGAATGGGGGGGTGGGGTTAAATATACTAAGTTTAACGTAAAACTTATATCGAGAATGAATATTTGTAGTGGGGTCTGGCATATAATTTAATCATTTAAACTTAGGATAAATTATTTTTATGGGTTTTTGGTGTTTTTTGAATAAAGGGAAATTAGTTAAAGGGATTTTACTTTTCCAAAGGAAGATGTGCATTTTAACTTAGGAAAAGGGATTTTTCGCAAGGGGAAAAAGAGTGAAATAAGGGGAAAGAGTAAAAATGAAGGGGATGGGGTATTTTTACAAGAGGAATGATTTTGAAAGGAAGTTAGTAAATGAAATGACCAATTGTCTGCTATCCATGCCTTGTGAAAACTGTTTCCACCTACCCATTAACTACCCTAACATTTTTTCTTCATTCACATGGGTGCATTTGAGATTGCAAACCCTGATTCATTTTTTCTTTTAACAACAAACTAACTAAATCTACCCTTATTTCTTCCAAGGGCTCAAATTGAACTGTTGAGCTCCTTATTATTATCTACCTAACTATTGATCTACCAATATTAAACAGTTTGGCTAGATATTTATTCTTTATCTATCAACATGAAATTTAAAGCATGAAAGGTCAAGATTAAGCAGTTTGACCTTTATGTATTGTGCCATTTTTTACAAGTTGCACACAATATTATTTTGCAAAGTGAAGTAAAAAGTAGTGGCATTTGAATTTGCATCACTTTCATGATCTATTTTTATATCTTTTTTGTTTGGGGTTCATTTTTTATTCTTTTTTTATCCTTTTCTTTCAAGTCCTTTGATTTTTCTTTTAGGACTTTCACCCTCTTTACATTTTTTATTTTTCTAATATGGGAAAACAATTTTTCAGAAATAAAAGTATGTACATATTACAAGACTAATCAAAGTCAATTCAAAATTATGAATCCTATTATTATAGGACCCTAACATAGGGAAACTTTAATATTTATCCTTGATTGAATTCTAAACATTTTTACTGCAACCTATTATTAAAAATGAAAGAAACTAGTCAACCAAGAACGAGACAGCAGAAGAGTTATACATACATTGTCAAGACTCAAGAGGATCACTCTCTCTAGAAGCAATCTTTGGTAGGCACAAAATTGCAAAGGATCTAGCTGAAATTGGATCTGTAGTAATGTGTGGGATAGTTGGATGTCCACCTTTTCCTTCTATAACAACTTCAAAAATGCCTGACCCTACCAAAATTGGCCCTGGGCTTTGATGTTATAGACCTATTTGATTGAATAGGTGTAAAATGCATTTCAAATCTAGCTTCTGCATCTCCAAGTTCATCTTCACAAATCATGTGAGCAATACCTCCACCTCCTTCTTTGGCAGGTTGAAAAATAATTCTTACAGTGCCCTTCAAAACTTCATGGCAAAGCAAAAAAAGTTTTACATTAGTGAAATGGGCAGTTGTATTACCCAAAAACCCATATGAAATAAAATAATACAAAACTATAACCAAATAGATTTAAAATATATTGAAGAATATAAAGCATCAGATTAAGTAGGTCTAATAAATGAATTACAGTAAATCTATGGCCATAATGAAAAGCGTATAGTCTAGGTAAAATTTAAACTCAAGTAAGAAAAAAAAAATTGAGTCCATCTGAACATGTATCATCATTTAGTTTAAAGTTTGAACTATTTATCACTTGCATCTGGTGTATCGCATTAACATATAGAGGCATGCTAAGCACCTGAAATTTATCTTTGTGTTTATGAAGAAATTTGGCAGCTCCGAGAAGAACATGTGTATCATGCCCACAAGCATGTATTTTTCCAAATATTCACACACTTGTGCTCCCAATCCACAAGCTGCTACACATCATACATCAGATCACTAAATTAATCAAGGCCAATGACCCAAGAAGGAACAAACAGTAGTGAAAAAATAAACATGACTTCAATAAATGAAGAATAGTGAAACCAAACATAATTCAAACATTGCACTCATTTGGTAGTGGGATGGAGGAATTTATGTTCCTTTATAATTATCACACAAGGTTGCCTCAAGCCTCACGAGTCATGCACCTAGTCTCCTTGTTAGAGAATGGTTAGGATTGGATGCATATTAGGATGACCTTTGGCATATTCGTAAATTTTGTTTATAGGCCCCAAAGTGTTATTGAAACAATTCTTGGTAAAAAATACTAATATCTCCAGAAAATCCCCTTGGTATGAATGTCGAAGTTTCTTTAGGGATCACAGTACTCACCCTGAGCCGCATTTCATTACCAAGTTTGTTGTATCATTTTATCTTAAGAAAAATTACAAGTTTGTCCCTGGAAATTGTCTAGAGACTTAGTCTGCTCTCTGGGTTGTGTAGGGCAAGGTCACCCTTGCAAATGAGATTGTTTTGGAGGTGGTAATAACCAGCTAAATGGATTTTTCTGTCTCTCAAGTGCCAGTCACCATGATTTTTTATCTTGTTGTTGTTAGCTACTTGATTAGCACAGGGTTGCAAGTTTCTTGTGCCAAGTTCCTTCCTTGTTAATGTTGATGGCCTAAAAACCAGGTCTGTGTGGGGCATCCATCTCCTGGTATGATGTCTTATTCCTTCTTGACGAGAATGATTACTTTTCTCTCAGCACTTGACAATCTATGTGACGTTGGGTGTTGATTCATACCCTTGCTCTATAGCAGGCTCTAAAGGGTGGCTAGGATTTACAGACACTCTAATTACTAGATATCACTCTCATTAGGGCTCAAAGCCTCAAACTCTAGCATGTTTTATTGTTAACAGTTACTTACCCAGGAGTTATACCTTAGCCTCCCACATTTTTATATTAAGGTTGTGTTTATTTTTGTTTTCTACGCACCCTGAAAAGCTAACACTACTTTATGCAGTGCAGGTGGGGGCTAAACCAAAAGATAAAGGAACTTCACACACATATTGAGTAGGAATAAAAAGTGTAGATTCATATGAAAATGATGTTATCTTGCACCATTCTTCATTATTAATCCCAAAGTCATATTTTATAGGTTCAAAGCTCAACTGTCCCTACACCCTTGTGGTCTCAAGGTCAACAGATCTACAAGACCATTTTTTATAGTCCCAAGGCTCACTCATAGGATCCCTTACCTTATTTTTAATTCTATCTGCTTCCCATGCTAGTCTAATCTACTAAAGTATATAGAAATAATCCAACAACAAATTTTACTGAAACAATGAGCTCAGCTAAGGGAAGTGACAACCCATACCTTCTGCAATAGGCATCCAATTGCATTGCGTTAAATTCATTGTCTCCTCAGATATATAATTTCATGTCTGTCAGATCTCAAATCGAATGGTATATATATATATATATATATATATATATATATTCAAGAAAAAAATTTGAACTTTGTAAAAATATAAAGTATTCACTTTTTGTGAGTGCTACTAGGCACATATACAGTCAAGCAAAAAATAACTTCTAAGCTAACTTCAATCTGAAATATTTTATCATCTCATACACACAAAAAGGTGTTTCTGCCTATTACAGGGCCCTGAAAATTTTCAGGGAATCAACACAATAACCATCATAACCAGCATAAATTCTGTCTGCCACAGTTTTAGGAAGATAGAAATAAAAACATCATATAGAGCACCTATTCAAATAATAACAACAATAGCAAGAAAATAGGAGAGACATTAAGGCTAGATGAGAAAATGTTTGGGATTTTTTGGATGACCCCCTTCCTCCATATGTTCTGCGGTCTTCCAGCTCCAAGTCTTTTGTAACTTCAATGCCTTGTTTTTAAAAGACTCTCATCTAGCACATCGTGTTCCCTGTAAACATGTGTGAAAGAGATACTATTGAAACTAACAATTAGAAGCCTAATCTGTTCTAGGACTGGCTGAAGGTATATACTATATACTATGAATCTTTGCATCCTGTTTGATCCAATCAATGGTCAACTTTGAATCTCCAAATACTTGAAGACAATCCATCCTTTCTCCACTACAATTCTCAGCGGTGCAGCCAATGTCCTATGCTCTGCCCATGTATTATAGCCCTTTCCATGACCTAGTTAAATGATAAAATATTGGTATCTGAAGAGAACATGACACCTCCAGCACCACATATGCCAGGTTTTCCTTAGTTTTCTCCATCAAAGAACTCTAGGGACTGGTTTTAACTTTTATCTGATCATCTGTATTTGTTTGGAGGGTTTGAACTTTTGCTTTTGGAGACATCTTGATATCATCATAAATATATTTTATTTTTAAAGAAAACTTCTAAGGGTGAGAGACTTTCTGTGAAAAATAAATTCCAAATACATAAAGTAACAACACAAGGGAGTGCCTTTTGATACGCAACAGTCATGTCTTCCATCTAATTGTTAAGTCGTTCTATCAGAGATAGTTCCTCCCATCTCCCTTTGCCTTCAATTAAAGTCAGATATTCATTCCAAACTTTTTTTGTGAATGGAAAGCCTTAAAAAGAATTCCCAGATACCCAAAGTAACCACAAAAGGGAGTGTCTTTTGATCTGCAACAGTCATGTCTTCCATCTAGTGCTTCAGTCCTTCTATCAAAGATAGTTTCTCCCATCTCCCTTTACCTTCAATTAAAGTCAGAAATTCATTCCAAAAATTTTTTGGTGAAAGGAAAGCCTTCTAAACTTGAGGAGAGCAGATGGACTTCATACATGAGAGAGTTAAACATGGACATGCATGAAATCATCAACAAGAATTCAGATGGGAGAAGAAAATAGTTGAAATCCAAGATTTCTTTGAATGCACTTTGTTAATTTCTAGAACAAGAACAATGATTTTCTTTAGAATTTGGGTTGTTCAATAGAGGAGAACTATAAAATTTTATTTTGTAGATTTTGCCTTCCTCTTAAGGCAATTAAAGCAGAAAACATTTAAAGATAGTTTTACATTTTAAGGATAAAATATCTGGAACCTTTCACCATGACACCTATAATGTCATTTAACAGATATTGAAGTTTGCAAGTTTTTTCCTTAGGTTAGACCACTGTAGAGCATAATTTCCAGGGGCGTGCTAAAACTATAAATAGGATCCTGGGGCTCTACTGATAACTGTACAAATATGTATATGCTATTTTCACACAAAAAATATTTTCCCCATGAAATCAAACCCAAATCATCGATAATAGTAGGGAAGGCTTACTCAACATCTCATCTGCAAGCTCTCTCCACAAAAACAATGACTGATAAATGAGGCGAGGGAGGCTTCTGAAGATGTAATATAAGGTTAGATTTTTTGATATTTTTCGTTAAATATAATATAATTCATTTGTTTTAAAATGGGTCTACATCAAGTAATAATTGTTAGAACCTTATTTTCCATCCTGAGAGTTTACTTGAGACACCCTAACGTCACCTTGTTGAAGCACCACTTTTCTGCCCTAAGAAACAAAGATTAGCAAGTTCATTGCTCCCTGTACACTGACAAGGATAAATGCATCTCCCTTTTCCTTACTGCAAGGAGCAATTATTTCTTACTGCCTTCAGCAACAATGACTTGGTCAAGCTTTCAATATTTTCTCATTTTTTAGGGGATCAATTTGAAAATGTTTGAATTACCTCATCTAATGGCCTCAGAATTTATACTAGATTTTAAATTCACTAAGACATAAGGGTCTGGATTCATCCTCTCCTCTCCTCACCAAGTCTATGTAGTGAAGTCATTCCTAAGGGAGAGAGATAGAGAGATACATAACTACATGTTGCTTAAAAATATCAGAGAGAGCTTTCCTATTGCCATGAGTTTTCCTATGGCAGAAAGAAAGCTCTTTCTAAGATTTTTCAACAGTATGTAGTTACATATATCTCTCTAGAGTGGCTTCATTATATAGATTTGATGTGAAGAGGATGAATCTAAACCCCTAGGTCTTGGTAAATTCAGAGTCCAGTATGTGTTACCAAGCCATTAGATGAGGCAATTCAAACCTTTTCAAAATGATCCCCTTGAAAATGAGCAAATCTAGAAGCTTGACTAGGTCATCACTTTTTGCTGAAGGGCATTAAGCAATCATCACTCCTTGACAGTGTACAGGGAGTGATGAACCTGCTAAAATTTGTTTCCAAGTGCAAAAAAATGGTGCTTCATCAAGGTGTCTCTAAGGTAGACTCTTAGGATGGAAAATAAGATTATAATATTAACATTGACTTGACAGGGTCATTATGTGATTGGACGAAATGATTCAACTCAAACTAGGCTAGTTTTTGACATGTATTCTGTGATGTCATTAGAAAAAATCAATTTGTTTTGTCACCAACCTGAGTCAAAATCAACTAATTCTGAGTGAACTGGCCGATTTTGACCACACTCCTCTATATTCGGCAAAGTAATCTTCCATTTATGAGATGAAAATGTCACCATTCCAATTATCTTTTTGTTCTTCAAAATATAAATTCAACATGAAATGTCCTCGTGGGCTCTGAGGGTCGGGTTGTGCCTGATCACCGGGTTGTTCTGGGTTTGTGCTGCAGTGGGTTGATGTTGAGCGAGGAAGTGATCAGGCTCCCATTTGTGGAGTATCCAATTCTTCATTCTCTGCTTCAGTATTTGTACACCGGGTGAACCCATGTATGTACTTCTTTTATTTTTTCTATTTCTACCAATGTGGTTCTTTGCATTATTGTCCTATGGCTTCCTTCGCATCTCCCCTAAGAACCAGCAGATAACCTGTGAGATTGAAAATTAATGAGGAAATATCATTATGACGGAATTAGTAAATTGATTGTTTGGAAAGCTTGCCTAAGGCAGGACAAACCCTTCTCACAGGGGCATAGGATGACCAGTGCAAGATCGGTTAAAGCTAGCATAAGGTCTCATATTAGATCCTTAAGTGGGCAGACAATGATCATGAGCTTAGTGGATTGACTAGTACAAGATCAGATAAAGCCAACATAGGATCTTATCTTTAATCCCTAGGCAAACAGATCATGATCATGACTTTAGTTGATTAATCATTTCTTGGTGGATTGATAGGAAGACAACCTTATCTCATAAGGTTGACTGGTGCAGGACCAACCCTTATCATGGAGTCAGGGCTAAACAGAACCTTACATCATTGACCGACGAAAGACCTGATAAAGCCAACTTAGGAACTTCTTCCTCCCATTATCAAGAAACTAGAGAAAGCTACATATGACATAGTTTGTTGGTGCTTTCATATAATTCATTTAGATTTATGTTGATTTTTCATTGTGATGAAGATAAAATTTGGCATGGGCTTTGAGTGGTGGTGTAATTTTGCTATGGGCCAGTGAATCAGTTCTCCCTGGAAATTATTTTCATATTTTTCACATCACTGGGCTTCTAACCTTTCCTTCCCAACATCATAGAAAAGTTACAACATTGTAATTTTGTATTCATAGTACTATATAAAAATGGCCTATTTTTTATGCAATTAAATTTCTTTGCTCTCATCTGTAAAATCTTGTTGTTTTGACTATATGAATCTTAGAGATCCATAGTAATTTCCAGAAATAATAAGTTCACTGAAAACACAGAGTAGAGGCCCAAGTTGGGATTTTCCATAGGATGCAACCAAAAAAATATATGTTACAAGAAATTAATATCAAATGCAAATTGGTATTTAGTTCTTTTGTGTTGGTATAACGTTGTGATGATGATAAGAATTTGAATGGTCTTTAGTGATGAAATATTTTTTTTAGTCCTCAAGGTTTCAGAGTTCCAATTGGAGGCATTGAGTGAACTGAGTGAAGAGTTTGGTGTTTAGACCCTGGTGGTCCAGTGTGAGAAAATGAAGGATGCACTCAAGGACAAGTCTCTGAGGAAGGATCATAAATTGGAATTATTGCATTCCAGTCTTGTTACTTTTTTGCGGAACTGTCCAAATTTCTCATCTGACATGCCAATTGATGTGCAAAAGCTGGAAAAATTGCTTGAAATTGGTGAATACAGTGACATCGATATTTACACTGAGGGGCATGGTCTAGTCATCCAATCACACAAACTTGTTTTGAGTGTCTAGAGTGCTCCTTTTGCCAAGGTTGTATTTTTTAATTTTCTTGCCTTGGATCCTATATTCAATTTCCATTAGCATATTATAAATATGAGTTTTCTAAAGTGCGTTCCTTTATGGTGGTACCAAAGTTTTGGAACATATAAGCTTGATTTTAAATGTATCATCGGTTTTGAATAATATATATGTTTGCAAATAATTTCTTTTCATATCAGGTTTGGATATTAAACTGTACACATGTACTGTACCTGTGTCATACTTGGTAGCCTAAATTTTTCCTTTTGATTAAGAGACTATTAAATGAGAATGAGAAAGTAAGAAGTTATTTCTTGGAAGATGTTTACAAATGGCATGAGTGAAAGAAATGCCTTAGAAGTTTGCTTGAGGGATGTTTCCCTTGAAGCATTTTTTGCTTTGGTGCACTTCATGTGTTGGGGTTCCTATGTTTTGGCCAGATTGGCAAGACCAAAAGACAAGACAACATCAAACCACTTTGGGATCCTAGGATCTAGCCCTCCTGGATCCAGAGAGGGATCTCTCTATAAATGCAAAGAATTATATATCTTTGAAGCTCAAAATGAGGTATTAGGCTAGGTATGAAGCACAGGAGTTTTAGGTTTTTTGGGTTGTTGGGTTGGAGGTCATTAACTAAGAAAATTATGTGGGATGAAAAGGAAAAAAGTAGCAAGATGTTTCAGCATGGGAAGATAAGTCAAGAGGAGTGCCAATCCATTGGGCTAAGGAGTCATGAAAGGGGATTACTTGCATAACAACTATCCAAGGGTATCCATAGGGCAAGTCATCTATACCAAAGGATATTTTAGATAGATGGTGGAATGGAACATTTATAGTGGGTGAAAGAAAGAGACCAAAGTGCAGTCTATAGATCAGGTAAGGACTTTGAACCTATCCTTCTTTTGACATACTCAAAGAGATCATAGAAAGGCCAAATGTTGGAAAAGGACCCTAGTGGATGGGCTAACTCTAAATCCTCAGTATCCCAATTCTTCCAGCTGAAACCAAACAAGAACATCTAATAAGCAAACCCTAAATTCATACATCAGTAAGTATGGGCAAACCAACATCTTTGACTGGTTAAATTATGTGAATTTGCTCTCAGATAGACAATCAGCAGAAAACATCAAAGATAAAGAGAGCATGAAGCATTAGGGTACTTTATAGCATTATATCCTATGCTAAATTACTGATTCTTATCATAGAATAATAGATGGTGTGAAAGACATGAAATGAGACAATCATAGTAAGGAAAACATCACCCGTAATATAGACCAGGATCCTGTGAAATTTGCTTGTTCAATTGATGTGCAAAACCAGTCACATACTTTAAGCTCAATGGATTTTTACAGTCCAGACTTCTCTTCCCGACCTACTAAATTACAAAATACTAAGCTACTTCCCCCAATAAGAGTTCCAACAATCGATACAATCCCTCTCAACCAAAAACAACCTTTTCAAATAATTTACAGGGGTTCTTATAAGAGAATGAGTAGCAGTAGCAGTAGATGTAAATTTAATTGATTCATTAAGACAGAGTGGGAAGAAGGTCGAGTGCCCATTCTGCATAATGGCTCTCCATTAACTATTTCGTACTCTGTAGTCTACTCTAGAAGTCTTTTCAATAACCCCAGGTATGTTCTTTGAAGTACTCTAGCTGCATGGTACTCTGTTTTGCCTTCTGAAAGAAGTAAGGTGGCTAGAAGGTCTTTCAGGTCTTCCATACTTCCATAACTACTGTCCTGATAGTATTGAGGACTTTTGTCAATGTAATAATGGTTCTGGTGTTCGATGGAAGATGGTAGAAGTGATGTAGCTAGTCCTTCTAGAGGAAAAGTGTTCTGTTGATATCAAAACCAGGATATGGCTTGTTTCATGTGTTTTAGGCTTCATTAAGCCTCTTAATCGTCTTTATGGTATTCACTGCATCTTTATCCTTTCTGAACATTGGATTATAATCATTAATCTTCAATAATGGGCTTTAATCCTTTAATTTCCTTCACTGATACTCTTTGCCGCTTTCTATGGTAGTCTTTTTGTGCTTCAAATCACGATGACCGTGATTTTGAAAACAGTGTGATTTCATCATGCTTTGAAACCTGCAAAAACAAAAAATTGTTATGAAATCCTGCGCGGGGGCTTAAAACTGCTTCAGAAGGCTTATCGGAGGCAGAGGAGCGAGCGGAAAGGTTACATTGTGCAACGCCAAGAAACCAGGGTTTAGGTTGAATTAGGCATGAAAAATGACCTTTAGTGTTAAAATGAAAAAGTTTACGCCGGGGCAAATACAAAGGAAAAAGGCGAAATGAGAGGAAACGGGGGCCTTTGGTGGTGGGACTGAGAGTACAGAGGAAAGGTTAAATGGGGGCCATCGGATCATGAAAGAGATCAACGGTGGAGATCTTCCGATGGAATTATTTGGAAGGTCCGAAGAGCGGTGGATGGATGAAGATGTGAAATAATGTGGGTTGTTGGATTAGAATAATCAACGGTCCAGATCTTTCAATGGGATTATATGAGAGAATGGGTAAATAAAAAATGGATGGGAATGAAATTAAGTCCTAACCGTCTGATCTCGGAGATCAACAGTCGGGATTAAAAGAGGAATTATGCTATGGAGGGTGGTAAGGTGGAAAACCGGAATGGTTTTCGCGCAGCGTTGAAGTGGTTTTAGAATTTGTCCAAAAAAACGCGATACCATACACTGATTGCCACGTGGAAAACCAAAACTACTCATTTCGCGTTTTTTTTAAGTGTTAAACCTTGGGCGCAGAAAAAACACGAAACGAAATGGTGACCGTTGGATCTGGGACCTTAGATCCAACGGTGTAGAAGAAACGCAATGGGTCAGAAGTTGCAGGGGCAGTAAGGTGGGAAGAGTCAACGGTGGTTTAAATTCCAACCGTTGGATCTATGGATCGGGCGGTGGAGATTTAAAAGAGAAAGCGGAGGGCAAAGGGCCAAGTGAATGAGCGGGAAGAAGGAGAGTCGTCGGATCTATAGGAATGGACGGCGGGGATCTAGTCAGGGATCGGCGGAATAGTGGAATGGAGAAAGGGGAAGGCAGAGTGCGATGAAATTTGGACCGTCGGATCTGGCGGAATGAACAACTAGGATTTAATTGCATTGGAGAAAAGGTAGGGGGCCAAAATTCCAAGGTTTTCGATTTTGTGATTTGCGATTTAGCGTGGATCGTCGGATCATAAGGGAGATCGATGATCAGGATTAGATCGGAGGGGAAATGACGGAGGGCTCAAGAGTGGAGCGTGATTGAATAGTGGTCGTTGGTTCTTGTGGATATCAACGGTCAGGATTAAATCGGAGGGTCGGCGCGATGAATGAAACGAAGGGCTGATGGAGCGATTGCAATGCGCGCGGACCGTCAGATCTGGAAAGATCGACGGTGGAGATCTAATCGTAGGCTGGCACAAAAAATTTCCATCGCATCAGAGAATTTGAATAACAAAGGAAAATTCGGACAAAAGGGAACTCCAATTGCGGCTTAAGGCCTGAATGTAAAAAAAGAGTTTTTTAAGCCAAAAATGAAGGTTTTTGAGGGTTTTCTTGGCTTTCAGTAAAGGGGAAAAAGGGTTATTTAAACCAATAAAAGGGATTTTTAGAGGTTTAAAAGGATTTTGGAGGCTTTTCGGAGAGAAATGGAGGTTTTAAACAGGAAAAAGAGGCTTTATGAAAATGAAGGAAAAAAGTGAAAATGGGCAATTACAAAGGTCTTTTGAAAATAGTTTCTTCACACAGCAGTAGGGCTTTTCAGTGGAAACAGCAGTGAGGGTTCTTTAAAGGATAGAAAACACATGGAGGCTTCAATAATGATAGGTTTACAAAGGAAATGTATCTCTTGAAGACTCAAAAACAATTTTAGCCACCTGTTTGCTTGTCAAAAATTTATAGGTGGCTAACAGTGGCTCCACATGGGGATGACATCTTCTTGAAGGTATCAACAATCTCAGAAAATAATCTTTGGGAGTAGGCTGGATGCCTGGTACTTGACCATCCTTTCTTTCTTGATCAGCTGCCACAAAAATGATGAATATTATATCAGCAGAAAACATCCTCCCAAACAACTACCTACCCAACCTATTGTCCTAGCGTTTTTTCCTTCAAGGTGCATTTGGACTTGCAGACCCTTTAAATCATCAATTTTAAAAAAAAGAAAAATAAACATATCTACTTCTACCCTTATTTCTCCATGAGACCAGATTAAACAGTTGGACTCATAGCTTCTCTACCTAAACTACTATCTGCTAGGATTAAACCGTCTAGCAGATTTCTTTCTCTACATTCTAAAACATAAATTTAAACACAGTCAAACCAGGATTAGACTGTCTGATTTGTTGTGGGTCCATGGCATAAAGACAAGTTGCACATGGACTGAAATTTGCAGAAAATAAAAAACAACTGACTAAATGCTCACAGGCTGAGCTTTATTAAGATTTCCTACCTACCCTACTCTAAATTGAGATATTTACATGTCTAGCTGACAAACACTCTTTTCCAATACATTCAGTCAATCAGATGATCCCATGACTGGTATTTTCTGCTCATCTCTTTGAGCATGCTCGATAGGCAGGGCCACTCCCATTCTCTTTGTTTCTTAGCAGCAACTTCTAAAATGTTTCTTGCTGTCTGCAACAAGCTGCTCAAAATGACCTTTGATCCTTCTTCAAATGTCTGCAGGAAATGAGCATAAGGATCTTGAAATGTTACCTGGTCATGAATATTTGACAAGTAGTCTTCAACCAGGATTGCTTCCTCTACCACTCGATCAAGAACAATACTCTCTTGAGAAAGAGAATCTCCCTCATCTTCATCATCATCTGAACTGGAGGACTCATCATATATTGCAGCTTTGTCCTCTTGTAGCTCTGAGATATTCTAATCTGGTGGGCTGAGCTGTGTGAAGAGATCAATGTATTCTTGAGTAGGGGTTTGCTCCATTGCTTCCTCTTTTTCAAGATAAGGCTCCTTGTTTTCATCATGCTCAAAAATTTCTTCCTTGTTTTCCTCTTCATCCTCTGAGATGAAAGGCTGCTGGCTTCCAATTACATGAAAACTATTACTGATGATCTGAGGTGTAACTGTTATAGCATCATTTCTCACCTTGACATGATTCATGATTTCTTCATGGTTTTATGGGCAACCATTCCTACAGACTTGGACAAATTCACTTAAAAACAGTGGAAAATCCTCCATACGCGACTATGCCCGTGTTTTTCCGCGTGTATACGCGAGTACAGCTAGACTTTTCCGCGTATGCCATTTTAATGATTAAAAAATATATAAAAATCCCTAATTTCACGCTGGGTTGATGGTTACTCAGGTAGTTCAACCACCCCAGCCCGTGGCCAACTGTTTCCAACTGCTGAAACTACTTGGAGGGACTATAAAAAGCCCTCATGTGTATGGCCTAAGAGAGAGAGAAGTATTGATATTATACTCTGTTGGTATTCCCTATCCAAGTCTGATTCCCCGTGCCTCCTGCACTTTCCCAGTTCATTGTAGGAAACCCTTGTTTCCTTGAGATACACATCCCTTTATATGTTATCTCGTATGCACCAGTTTTGAAGGAGTCTTAGCGAGGCAAGGGCTGGACGGATCCGGACGACGGTCTGCGAAGGCCTTGGAAGGATCAGGTGATCTCTCCTCTTGATTACTTTTGTACGTACTATTTATAATACAGAAGTATCATGCTGTTCCCGAAATAAACATGTTAGTGTATGCTTTAATGTATGAAGAATATTTGTTATACAAGCATTCATTATGATTTATTTAATGTTTTATATGAATCTCACTAACATATAGAGTAGAAATATACTGTACAACTTGTCCTTTGTGCTGGTTTCTTCTTGTATTGCAGGTTAAGGAGGAAGGACGGTTGCAGGGAGTTTGAACTCCACGTGGATCTACTTCAAACGTAGGACCAACGGGTAAACCTCTCATTCTACTCGATTTCGTTTTTATGAATGTGCATGATCGTGTGAGTCTTTGTTAAGTAGTACGCCCCTGCTCTGTGGAGGTTGAATCCCAACCAACCTCTAGGGTGTTAAATCCCCGAAACAGAACTGGCGACTCCACTGGGTATCACATTTTTGTGATTCTCCTGTTGGGTTGTTTCAGCTGTTTGGTAGGGTGCCAACAGTTTTTTCTGTCTTTTACAGTCCAGTTTGCTTTCTTGCAGTCAGTCTGAAGCTTTTATACCTTTCCCAGGCTTGTACTTTTTATTTTTCATTATCTTTCTTTGTATACGCAGTTTTTCTTGCACACAGTCGCGTATACCCACGAGTTTGTGTAGAAGGAACCGCGTATACGCGGGTTTCCCTCAACACAGACGCGTATACACGCCTGTTGCATAACTGCAAGGTCGCGTATACCTAGGCTGAATTTGAAATTTTAAGATTCTGGTGTTTTTGGTCTTTTCTGGCTGTGGAGGCCTGTGTCTACAGAGTCTCTGTACTTACTGGAGTGTGACAGAAGTGGTTTCAAGTCTTGTTTCTCTTTCGTTTGTCCGAAAACTGATCTTTTTGGCGAAGTGTTCTTGTTGGTGCTAGCACTCCTG
Source organism: Pinus albicaulis (assembly GCA_034641835.2). Taxonomy (NCBI): domain Eukaryota; kingdom Viridiplantae; phylum Streptophyta; class Pinopsida; order Pinales; family Pinaceae; genus Pinus; species Pinus albicaulis. The sequence goes on along the minus strand of CM076581.1, from coordinate 1,034,761,358 downwards.
GATTGAGTTCCAAGATCACTTTCTGAGTGTTCTTGGCTGTTCTGCTTTACCAGAACAGAGAGCTTTTGCTCACTGACTCGCTCCTATCTTTGTGTTGTGCTTTGCATTGCCTTCTTTGCTTTGTTTTCGATTGGTTTTCTTGAGTTTCATAAGCTAGGGTTTTGTTGCATTTTTTCGAAGAACTTTTCTTGTTTCTTTGGAGTTTTGTGTTGCAACGAATTTGCACTATTTCTCTTGGCTGTTTGATTGAGTTTTTAGTCTTCCATTGCTCTTATTGATCTTGCTATCATTAGCTTTATAAGGTTTGGGGGCATAGTTGAAGTTTATGCTTGAAATTCGGTCTCGTTTTGGCTTGGATTGGGATAGTTGTTCTTGGTTTTTTTTTTGAAGCTCTTGTTTTATAAAACTAAAAAGCCCAAAAACATTTGTTTTGCTTTTTGTTTTTGCATATCAAAAACTCAAAAAACATTGTTTCTTGTTTTTGTTTTTGTTGTTGCGTTTTTCATTTTCGTTTGGCCTTATCTTTTGGAGCTTTTGTGAAGTTTCTTGCTTCTAGTTTTTGGCTTGATTTTGAGGAGAGGTTGTCTTTTGATTTCTTCTTCTTCTTGTTGAGTATTTTGGTGTCTTATATTAAGAGTTCTTGTTTGCAAGAATTGGCTTTCTGGATATCAAAAGATGAGTTAAAACTGAAGGAGCCTTTTGGGAAATTTCATCTTGTTTCAAGGGACTTTTGCATCTTAGAATTTACATGCTAGTGGTCATTTGCATTAGGTGCATTGAATCATTTAGTTAGCTTCTTAGTTTTTGTGAGTGTGAGTTTGTAATTCGAAAAGAAAAATACATTTTTTAGTCTCGTAGAACTTACATAGAAATTTCTCTTCATCGAAAGACAAAGAACTGCATGTGCATGTAGTCAGGTTTTTATTAATTTCTTTTGCGTCAGAACATCATTGGTTTCAACTCCATATCCTTGTGACTTAATACAAAAGCCCTTAAAATAAGCGATTTAATCTAAAATCAACTAGCAAGTTTCATTAAGTGTCAATCACCAACTAGCTAGGTTGTAGGGCCTTGGAATAGGTGAGAGGAGAGTTAACTCTCCAAGGCCGCTCAAACAAACATAGAAGTTGATTAATTGAGCGAAATCCAACTCCGCGAGGTGGACTGGGAAAGCTCTCATCCGAGAGTCAAGCGCGAGGGGAAGTGAAGGTTAAGAAGAGGGATACCCCCCCTCCGATTAGCTGAATCTGACCTCAAGACCGTTCCGCCCAGCTTCTGATACGGATTGGTGTCCATAGTTGCCGTTCCTAGGTTCCACACAGGTGACTGCGGGGGGGAATACCCGTGGTACCTGAGGCAGACGTCGCATCACTTCCAGCAGTACTTCTGGGGGGTGCCCTTGCGAAGCTTGGGTGCTTGAGCCGGCAAAGGCTGTTGTTAGGAGGTCGGCGTAACTGTTTCCGATACCTTCGCTAGTTGTTCTGGGACCTAATCATCCCAGACTGCTTTTGGAAGGTCCTATACTTCGCTTTCCTGTATTTTGGTGTCCGGTCCTCATCACCCGGAGCGGAAATACTTGGAGGCTGTTTGCTTGCTGTTTCTCAGGGTTTTGATTTTAGTGAGTGCTCTTTGCTCCTAGCTGGCCTAGCTTTTCACTTTTCTTGAGTCTAATATAATAAATTTGTAAAAGTGGCTGATCAAGCGCCTCGACGTTCGAGGAGAGTCCGGGGGTTATCTCCCGAGAGTGCAGAGCCTTCTTCGAGAAGGCGTAGGAGCGATCTAGCAGGTGGTTTTCACCCCGTAGAGTCTGACGCTGTGGAGAGAGATCCTCCACTAAGGTCTGAAGGTTTCGTTGCTGATTCCGGTGTCGGTTCCGAGAGGAGCGTTCCGCTCACCTCGAGAGTATTGTTTCCTCAAGAAGAAGATTTTCAGATAGAAGATATACCTGAGCCTGCAGCTACAGGTCCATCTCCTCTTCCTCTTGATCATCCGTTTGTTATTCAGTACGTCGGACCGGAGTCCGAGAGACCGCCGGATCTTCCATATCTTTCTTATCTTTCGATGGCCACGACTGGGAACGCGGCTTCTACCGTGAGTGCTGCGGGCATTCAGACCCCTGCTTCCGCCGAGGCAGGGGGCACTATTGCTCTATCTTCGAGTGCTTCTAGCACTGCTATGTTTGGCTCGGGGTTCACCCAAGCATATGCTTCTCAATCTGGTCCCTTCGTTTCAGGGATGTCCATTGCTGGAAATCCCTCTTTTTCCTTTACCGCCGGTGCAGCTGGATCTACGCCCATGTCTAACATGGCTAGTGGATCAGCTTCGTTTAAGGGTTTCCCCTTTGGGACTGGGCATATTCCCAGTCCCAATCCTTCTTTAGGGTCATTTCCTTTTACGTCCCAGACCCAAAGTTTTAATCCTTGGGCTCAGGGGCCAAGTTCGACTGCTTGTATGGGGTGGAATCCTATGTTTGCAACGTCGGGGGCAGGGAATCAGTTCCTCGCGAGTCATCAAGGGAATGCTTCTTTCCCTGCATCGAGTGCTTATCAGTATTTTTCTCCTCTGTCTAATGCATGGAACCCCTACCAGGGGCTTTCCTCTTCAGTCAATACTTCAGCGGGGGGAACTAGTCTGGGTTATGGTAACTCGGCGTGGGGAGGAGGTTCTTCTCCGTTTTCTACGGGTCCTTTCTGGCAGCCTGGTGCCTCATCAAATCCAGGCTATTCTTTTCATAATGTGGGAAATCCATCCCATCAAGGATGGAATTCTCAGGCTCCGCCGCGATTACCATTTCTGGCAACGTTAAACTTGCCAGACTTGGCGAAGTTAACTAATGACCCGATTCGGTATAGTCCGGGGTGGCCTCCGGTTCCAACTAAACTTCCTTCATACATTCCTAAGTTTGAAGGTAAGAATGGTGAAGATCCGGCAGACCACGTCACCACATTCCACTTATGGTGCTCATCGAACTCTCTGATCGATGACTCGATTAGATTGAGATTATTTCAGCGCACCTTAACTGGAAATGCCGCAAAGTGGTATATAGAGCTCACTGGGGGCAGTTTCGCCACATTTGGGGAACTGGCTGTCACTTTTCTTAACCATTTTCAGTTGCCCGTCAGATATGAGGCTGGGACCGAACTCCTGGCTAATTTTAAGCAGGATGAGGCAACTCACATTTCTGATCATATTCAAGAATGGAGGAGAAGGAAGAGGCTTATCAAAGCCCATATTCCAGGTGAGTTCCTTCTCGAGTGGTTTTTGAAATCGCTTCAGTCAGATATTTCAAAGGATGTATCCATGTCAGGGGTATATTCCGAGGAGCAGGCCATCTTTAGGGCCCAGCAGTTAGAGTTGATCTATTCTCAGTCTGGCATGCTTTACAAGTACTTGCCTAATGCTCCTCGCTCCAAATTGGATCTATCGAAACCCAAACCTGGTCCGCATGGTGACGGACTTGTCGGATCGGTCAGTAGTAGTGCCGCCAGCCTGCTTTCTCAATTGCAGCAGTTGTCTTTACACCATTTTTTTCCGGGTCGTCATGGCTCGTCGACCATCACCTTCCCGCCTTTGTCCACACGTCGGTCTGAATCTTCCGAACCCAAAGGAAATCAACAACTGGCTGGAAGAAGAAGGGACTAATAACAAGAAGAAGGGCAAGAAATGGGAAGGGCAATGCAAATAAGACCAACGAGCGTGTTGGTGAAGGGCAAAAGGAGAAAAAGAAAGTTAAGTTTCGTGCAAGCTTTAGGCCGAGACCATCTCACGCATCTTTTGCCCGAAAATCGTGATGCCTACTACCGTTATCTCAAATAGGTTCTTCAGTTCCTGTGTCATAACAAACCCTTTTCCCCAAGGGCAGCAATTAATTGCTGGCACGAACCAAAATCCCGGGGCTTCCTCTGGAGGTGCCCAGGAAGGGGAAATTCCATCGAATATCTTTATGATGAGTGCTCACGTGGATGTCGCTACGAGATCCCGTGATTATGGCGGAGAGGAATCTTCGAAAGCTAAGGAAGTTCCCGATGCTACTGAGCCGCTTCACATCACGAAGCCAACTGTTGAGTCTATGCCTCGGATGCCAAAAGCATCTTCTAAGCGGTCAACGATTAATCCGAACGCGAGGGCTGCCCAGAACTACTCGATTGTAGAAGATCTGGCACAGAGTCCTTGTGCTATGTCAGCTTTAGAGGTACTCCAGTCTTGTCCGGCTCAGCGCAGTGCTTTGCTCACTGCCATTGGGGCTATTGATCCGAAAAATTCTCTTCTGATTACCTTTGATATGAAGAATTTTAAGAAGAGACTTCCTCATCATATGGCCTTCCATATTAAATCATCGTATCGGAAGACTAACATCTTTCGCACGGTTGTTGATGAGGGTGCTTCTACTTGCGTGATGTCTCTCGCATGCTGGAAGACACTTGGATCTCCCAAAGTTGTTCCATCTAGCACTATTCTTACTGCATTTGATGGTCATTCTCATAGGCCCCATGGTATTGTCCCAGCTTTGCCCATCTGTGTTGGGGGCAAAACCGTTAACATAGAGGTTGAGGTAGTAGATGCAGCCTTGGACTACAACCTTCTGTTGGGGAGGAACTGGATATATGATATGGATGCTATTGCATCCTCACTATTTCGAATAGTATGTTTCCCCCACGAAGGGAGGACAGTCACGGTGGATCAACTGGACTGTCCTCCTGTAGACCTGGATGCGCCTCCTGACTCATCTGTTCCTAAGTTGGATAATACCAAGGCGCCTATCGAGAATTTAGGAGTGGGAATGTATTCTTCCCTGATGGGATCTTTTGACCTTCCTCCTCCTAAGGTGTCTATCAATGATATTTCATCCTCCAAGGCTCCCCTTCGAAGAGAGTTCTTTCGAACTCATTATTTTTCGGACCCTTGGACCTTACCTTCCCCAACTGCCACTTTGGAGGAAGGGCAAGTGGGTGGAATGGCATTCCCGATTTCTGCAGCCGAGATTGCATATCAGTCTGTTGTTGACACTGCAGAGTCTGATCCAGCTCCTCTTTCGCCGGAAGAGTTGGATGGTGATGTGGCTCCGGCTTGGACGCTTACTTCTTCTTCTGCCCAGGATTGTCTAGATACCACTCTTCCATCCGAAGAGGCCATCCTGGAAGCAATGACAGGTATAGAGAGACCGTGGGATGACTTGCATCATCGGTCTTACTTCCTACCTGACTTGAGCGAAGTCGAAGCTAGTTTTCCAAGTCCTCAGTCTCCTGGACCTGTTCACCCAGTCTTGAGCCCCTTAGCACCAGCACAGGTTTATGGTGAAGGGAACATGGCTGTGATCTCTCCGACTATCCCGGTGAACATCTCCAGGAATCCCAACATTATCGAGAATGTCTTCGTTGGAGCTGAATGTTCCCATGAAGAGGTTCAAATCTATACCGAGCTCTTCAAAGAGTATAGGGATGTTTTTGCTTGGTCTTATGAGGAAATGCCTGGCATAGATCCATCTATTGTCCAGCATGAGATCAAGACGTATGAAAACGCTAAGCCGGTCAGGCAAAAACTTTGTCCGGTTAATCCTAGGAAGGCAGCAGCTATCAAAGCTGAAGTTGAAAAGCTGCTTAAGGCGGGATTCATTTTCCCAGTTCCTCTTACTGAATGGGTTTCAAACCCCGTTCCGCTTGATAAAAAGCAAGGAACGATTCGAGTGTGCATCGATTTCAGAGACCTGAATAAGGCGTGTCCTAAAGATAATTACCCCACACCTTTCATTGATCAGATTATTGACGAGTGTGCCGGTAACGAGATTTTCTCCTTCATGGACGGTTTCTCTGGTTATAATCAAATTACTATCCGTCCATAAGATCAACATAAGACCGCATTTATTTGTCCCTGGGGTACGTTTGCATATAAGAAAATGCCTTTTGGCCTTAAAAATGCTGGAGCTACCTTTCAGCGGGCCATGTCTTACGCCTTCCACGACATCAAGAAAATTATCAAGGCATACTTAGATGATCTAGCCGCTCATTCTCGAAAGAGGATGGATCATCCGGTGTCACCTCCGCAAATATTTGAAAGATTTCGTTTATAAAATTCGGCTTGAATCCGAACAAGTGCTTTTCGCGGTAACATCCCATTGTGGCCGTTGATTTATCGTGTCTAGGGAAGGGATAAGGGTAGATCCCTTCAAGGTTGAGGCAATACTTTGGTTGCCTCCCCCGTCTTCAATCCGTCAACTTCAAAGTCTCCAAGGGAAGTCTAACTTTCTTCTGAGGTTTATCGTTAACTATGCTGAGATTACAAAGGGATATATGAGACTGTTGAAGAAAGGAGTCCCTTTTCTTTGGGACGACTATGCTCAACGCTCATTCGATGCCTTGAAAAGGCATTGACCTCTGCTCCTTTACTGAGTCCACCCGATTATAGCAGAGATTTTCTTTTGTATCTGGCTACAGCAGAATCTACCATTGGTATGGTTCTGGTTCAGGAGGATGATGCTCTGGCTGAGCATGTTATTTACTACCTTAGTCGAGGACTGGTAGGACCTGAACCGCGATACACCCCGATAGAAAAATTAGCCTTAGCAGCAGTTCATGCTGTGCAGCGACTCCGGCATTATATTATTCTTCGCAAAACTTATGTCTTGGCAGCTGCCAATCCATTTCAGTTTGTCCTCAGTAGGCGAGTGATTGGGGGCAAATATAATAGATGGATTGTGATATTACAAGAATTTGATCTAGAGTTCATGTCTGCCAAATCCAAGAAGTCATTAGTCTTTGCGGAATTGATCTCTGAGTTGCCTTGTGGAGAGGAGATGATCTATGATGAGTCCTTTCCGGACGAACACTTGTTTTTGATCTCTCCACAAGATCCTTGGTATGGGGACATCATTGTATATCTCCAGACTGCGAAGTTTCCCTCTTCTTTTTCGAAAGATGAGCGTCGTAAGCTGCGTCACTTAGCTAAAAGTTATCCGATTATTGGTGATGCTTTGTACCGTCGAGGGGTTGATTCAATCCTAAGACGCTGCTTAACTTTCGAAGAAGCTGAGGCTGTGCTCAATGATTCTCACGGTGGTGCTTGTGGGGGTCATTTATCAGGGCTTGCTACAGCCCAAAAGATTTTGCGTGCTGGCTACTTCTGGCCCTCGATTTTCAAAGATTGTATTGAATCGGTCAAGAAGTGTCATCCTTGTCATGTGTATACTCGAAAAATGCGCGCTCATCCAGCTCCGCTTTTTCCAGTCGTTACTGTCGGACCCTTTACAAAGTGGGGTATGGATTATACTACTTGTAACCCGCCTTCGGCAAAAGGTCACAAGTACATTATCGTAGCAGTAGACTACTTTACAAAGTGGGTCGAAGCTATGCCTACTTTTGGGAACGATGGTGAGACTGCAGCTCTTTTCTTCTTCAACCAAGTCATTGCTCGTTTCGGTATACCTAGAGAGATTGTCACTGACCATGGCAGTCACTTTCAGAACAGTATGATGGCTGAGTTGGCTCTTAAATTGGGTTTCCGGCAGGAGCATTCATCTCCATATTATCCTCGGGCCAATGGCCAGGTGGAAGCCGTGAATAAGTCCTTGAAGACAATTCTTCAACGGACGATTGATAAACATAGATCCAACTGGCACATTATGCTATATCCTGCACTCTGGGCATACAGGACGTCAGTTAAAACTGCAACTGGCTTTACTCCGTTTCAGTTAGTCCACGGGGTGGAATCCGTATTTCCTATTGAATGCGAGATTCCTTCCCTTAAACTGGCTGTTGAGCTTCTTCCTGACACTTCTAGTCTAGCAGAGCGGCTTCTTCATCTGGAACATCTTGATGAGCAGCGTCGAGATGCCGCCACGTTGAACGAAGCGCATAAAAACCTAGTCAAAGTTCAGTACGATAAGGCAGTTAAGCCTAGGGTCTTTTCCGAAGGCGACCTTGTTTTGGTCTATGCCCAAGAGAAAGATGCCTTGGGGGCAGGAAAGTTTAAGTCGATGTGGTATGGCCCCTATATCGTCAAGAAGGTCCTTAAGAAAGGAGCGTATACCTTGGTTGACTTCAAAGGGAACGAGTTGTCGGAGCCCCGAAATGGGCTCTATTTGAAGAAGTATTATGCCTAGGCTTTGGCCTGGCATTTTGCTTTGTATATAGTAGTTTTTTGCTTTGTACATATCTGTTTGATTTTTGATTTTTGATGAGATGGTGATGTTTTTGATCTGCTTTGGCAGGTTGTGTTAATGTCATGAGTCATTTTGGTTTCGCCGATGGTGCCAGTAGACACACTTGGAACTTAGCTTCCGCGGCTTGGGTGCTTCATTATCCTTCCGGTCAGCTGTTGGTATCAAGAGCAGTCTGCATTGGTCCTGCTTCCAATAACGTAGCAGAATAAACTGCAGTCATTCATCTACTCTCGGAGGCAATATCTTTGGGTGTTGATTCGTTGGTAGTTTTCTTGGACTCCCAGCTGGTGGTGTCGCAGTTGAACAACACTTATCGGGTACGAGATCCAGTTTTATTACGATTTTTCTTGAGGGTACGTTTGTTACAAAGGTCATTTCAATTTTTAACATTCATTCATATTCCTCGAGCTAACAATTGGTTTGCTGACTCATTGGCTAATCAAGCTTTAGATTGGCATATTAATCATTCAATACAATAAAATCTAATCATCAAAAACATCATACATTTGATACATTTATTACATCACATCAAATATCGCTGTATATATATCATCGGTATGTCAAAAAACTTTACAAAATTTTGGATCCATAAATGCCGTACAAAACTTGGGCTTATGCACCATCATGTTTAGTCTCAAAAAATATACAGTCATCTAATATGTAAAATCTGTCTACTCCTGAGGACCCTGCCCAGCGTTCCTATAGAACATCACTGCAGTGGCCACACGGCGGAACAGTCTAACCCAGTCCCGGGGTACTCCTACAACCCGTCTCTGGATGGCTTCTGGCAAGTCCTCCACAGCAGCCAGAGGGATTTGGCGGGTCAGTCCATCCAAGTTTCTCTGCACGGCCTGGAGGGTCCTGTCAGAATCCGCTGTCTCTGCCTCACCTCTGCGGCGTTTGTGACGTGCTAGGCCCTCAGGACGAACTGGTCCAACATCTGAAACATGATCATTTTTCATTTGTCAGTCATTATGAATCCAATCCAAAAACATGTTTGTTTTTCATTTTCATACATATTTGAAAATCCAAAAAAAAATCATATAAGTTAAAATTTTTGAAAAAACTTACCGACTGCTCCCCATGCTGCACCGGGTGGAAGTACTAGATCTGGATCTCCTCGGAAATCCATCCCGGCATAGGGATAGTCATCTACCGCGATGATCTGTTCTCTCCACCATAAGAAGAACTCATCATCCCAGGTAGTTCGGGGTACCTCGCTGCCCCCCAGTCTCTTCATCATGTCTGCCCAACGGGCAATTCTTGGGTCCCGAGGGCTGCTGATAGTTGAGATGACTTTGGGTCTCAAAGCTGAAACTCTCTCGAAGAAGAATGTAGTCAAAATGGTTCCATAGCCAAAGTGTTTTGTTCTTGTTTGGCGAATGGAGGTCAGTTGTTGTTTCATGTTCTGTAGCAGGGCAGTGCACCAATCATACACATGAATTAAGCACTCTACAACTATGCTCATGTGCATCCTGGACGCCTGATGCAGTGAGGCAGATCCTGCCACTCTGCCGATGGTGAATAGGAGGATCTTTATGTGCAAATCCCTGATATCTTTGATTGCAATCTGTGTGCCAACTTTCTTGGAATTATCTACGCAATAGATTTGGACATAGTCCTCCATGGTCAACCCTCCCAGGGGCTTTCCGTGCAGATCCACTGGGTCTCCCCTCCTGGAGAGTCCAGTGATGAAGTATATATCTTCCACTTCTATGCGTAGTGGCATTTGATCAATGATAAAGCAATCCTGATCTGGCTCCCAGTAATTTACCAGCATTTCAAGCAATCTCACATTACTTTTCATATTGGGCATTTTGAAAAATTTGAATAATCCACAGTTTCGGAGGACATTTTGTGCCGCGTGATCTTCCATGACCTCTTGGTCTATTGCGCTGTGCTCACGTTCCCTCCAAGAGATAGTCATCCTGAAAAATTTCATTAAAATTTGCATTAGAAACTTCTTTTTGAGTTATGGACCTGTGCATACGCGACTTTTCCTGTGCACAGTCACGTGTATACACGGCTTCACTTCATTGAACCCGCGTATGCGCAAATACGCATTTTTTAAGAAGGGTTTCTAGGCAAAAATTCACTTAATTTTAATTTTTAAACGGACAAAATGATTAAACAGGATGAATAAGGAGCCTACCTGAAGTTTCGCTGGATTCCGACGGTCGGTTGTTGCTGATTTGACGAAACAAGTTTTTAGCTCCAGAGCTCTTTTTCCAAATCAGCTATGCAATAATGAACCAATTGAGAGGTAATTTGTGTATTTATGGCTAAAAAATTGAAAATTTTCGCAAAAATTTCCTTGTGCTTATTTTTTCGATCTGTCTTATGCCGTATAACTCGATTGCTTGGAAGTGCCCAGTTTCGCATATTTCAGGTACATTTTGACATTTTCGAGATTTTTCCCGGTTTCTGGCCCATGTGTTCAGACTCTTCACGGCAGGTATATGATCTTCACTGGCATATAGGTTAGGGAATCACTTTCCGTTGCATATTGCATTCTAGCCTCCATACTGATCACTTGCCTTAGGGTCGATCCCATCAGGTCATGAGTATTATACCCATTTCACTCGCCGATTTTTAAATCATGACTTGATGGTAGAGTCTTCCTTTACATGGGCTTCCTAGTTAGTTCCTCGCTATCACTTGTTGCCCATGCTGCTTTTTATGTAGGCTCGGGAGTCCTCTTTAGTCCCGCCATGTCTTTTGTGTTGAAGCTTCATTCTTCTCCTTCATCACTTATCATTTTTCTGGCTTATACCCTAGAGGCTCCCTGGTGTCGTTAAGTTGTATTACCGCATTGCATATTGGCTACTTGTTTATCCTGGCCTTTAGCCGGCTTCATTTGGACTCGATGTTTAAGCCAACTTTTGACCTTGACTTTCTATACAAGTTAACCATTGCATGCACTTAGCTATCACGACTTGACACCTTTGTACCCATGGATGGAACGTTCCTCTGAGTATCACTGACCAGTTTTCGCCACCTTGCATTGAGCATAGGATTGTTCCAATCCCAGGAACTAGTGCATCTGCTTTCTTGATACTCGCTCTATCCATTGTACCATAGCATTCTTTTATTCTTTTTCAGGCTTATTATATGAAAAAGACAAAAAAATCAAATATAACAAAAAGAGCGGGAACGGGATGTATCTTCGTTATTTTGATGGCAGTACAGAGTCAGTTTGTCGCCCTTGAACAAAGCACATATACTTATATATATTTCCTTCATTCGGGATGGTTCTAGTTTGACCTAGGTTCAGCCTTTACCATGTTTCACTTGTCAGTTCTCCCCCGGTTGGTTATCTCTTCCAATCATATGGAGAGTTTGTTTTGCCTCCTGCAAGACAGACTTATACAGTGTCACTTTTTACTGCCATGGTCATCACAGAGTCGTGCTTTTGTTCAAGGGAAGTCTAGCCTGAGTCGGCCATTCTGCGGTGTCTCTTGACTCATTATTCAGTCGGCCTTCCCGGTCTTGTCAGTATCACGTTCTATCACATCAGATGTTTTGGTCTTCTGCTCGTGCCGGTTTGAGAAGGTCCCCATTGACTTCTTGCCAGCGGGTTTGTCTCTTATCGACTACGACACATTGCTCTGAGAGCAAACCTAGAGCCGCACCTTGGGCCTATTTCCATCATTGATAGGTGACCTCGTGCTCAGCATTTGATCATCATCATGGGTCTTTGACTGAGTGGTTTCCCCTGTGTTCGACGTCGGCACACATTATCACACTTGGGATTCGTGCAGTACCTGGATTTCCATTTGACCCTATCGGTGGATTTCTCGCCTCTGTGTCAGCTTTCATTATTGGTTGGTTCAGAGGGTTTCTTCCGTGCGCTAGTTTCATCTTGTGCACATCGGAAACGTACTTCGGTTTTGGTTCCATCACTCTACTTCGTCCGATTCCTTCCAAATCTTGGCCTGCGGGTTACACTCGCGCTGGACTGATGTGGGATGCCTTAATGCCTTCCTTCCAGCAGATCTTTTCCCATCGACTCCGACTCATTTCTCTGGGAACAAGATCTAGAGTCTTTTGTCAGTACCTTAGGGTTTGCAGTCATCAGTGGCAGACTCTTCGCTATCGACAGTGGGGATTCATCATTGCCTCCTGATTGGTAGATTCTTTCAAGTGTTCGACTTCAACTCATTCATTCACACTTGTCAGATTGTACTGGGCACCTTGACACTCATTATCATTATCGGTGGGTTGTCTCGCGTTGGTTAACGGGAAACATCATTGCCCGGTAATCCAACGATTTCTCACATGGTCGACTTCAGCTCATTTATTCCCAGTGTGTAGAATTGTGCCATTGTGATCGGTGAAGACCTCGGGTTGTATCAGCATTTCTCGGTTCACTGTTGACAGTCCTTTCAGTTTCTGCCAGTGTTGCCGTCCACCCTTATATGTTGCAGTTCAGCACAGCAGGATCTTATATGTTGATCCCCGAGTTGCGTGATTGTACCGTTTGATCCACCTCTTATGATCCGGTACTTGGAGATTCAGTTACTTGATCAGACATCCAGTTGCACTATCTTTGATCAGCTTTCTATATGTGATACTTGGACATTGATACAGACTTGTATTTTCGGGCCCTGCTCAGATGATTCACTATGTACTTTCAGTTCAGTTATACTTGTATACATATTGGATCTATTTCAGTACTTTCCATATGATGTATTTTTGACTGAGCATGGTTATGCCCGCCTCAGCATGAGTTGACTCTCCGGTTTCTTTCATTGGTTTTTGGCAGGCTGAAATCTGGTGAAGTCCTCTCTTGTCCTTGCGAAGTTCTTTCTATGTGCATAATACATTTCGGCCATCATGTACCCCTTCTGACCTCATATATTAGGGGGCATCCGTTATAGCATCATTTCTCACCTTGACATGATTCATGATTGCTACATGGCTTTATGGGCACCCATTCCTACAGACTTGGACAAATTCACTTAAAAACAATGGAAAATCCTTCATACGCGACTATGCCCGTGTTTTTCCGCGTGTATACGCGAGTACAGCTAGACTTTTCCGCGTATGCCATTTTAATGATTAAAAAAAATATATAAAAATCCCTAATTTCGCGCTGGGTTGATGGTTACTCAGGTAGTTCAACCACCCCAGCCCGTGGCCAACTGTTTCCAACTGCTGAAACTACTTGGAGGGACTATAAAAAGACCTCATATGTATGGCCTAGGAGAGAGAGAAGTATTGATATTATACTCTGTTGGTTCCCTATCCAAGTCTGATTCCCCGTGCCTCCTGCACTTTCCCAGTTCATTTCAGGAAACCCTTGTTTCCTTGAGATACACATCCCTTTATATGTTATCTCGTATGCACCTGTTTGGAAGGAGTCTTAGCGAGGCAAGGGCTGGACGGATCCGGACGACGGTCTGCGAAGGCCTTGGAAGGATCAGGTGATCTCTCCACGATTACTTTTGTACGTACTATTTATAATACAGAAGTATCATGCTGTTCCCGAAATAAACGTGTTAGTGTATGCTTTAATGTATGAAGAATATTGGTTATACATGCATTCATTATGATTTATTTAATGTTTTATATGAATCACACTAACATATAGAGTAGAAATATGCTGTACAACTTGTCCTTTGTGCTGGTTTCTTCTTGTATTGCAGGTTAAGGAGGAAGGACGGTTACAGGGAGTTTGAACTCCACGTGGATCTACTTCAAACGTAGGACCAACGGGTAAACCTCTCATTCTGCTCTATTTCGTTTTTATGA